>CAUYQU010054818.1:0-145611 GCA_963574635.1 Cheracebus regulus | reverse complement strand
TCTTTCCTTCTCCTTTTCTCTCTTTTTCTAAAATCTCTTCCTCTTTCTCTTTCATTTTTTCTTTCTTTTGCTGTTTCTTTCTTTCTCCTTTTCTCTCTTTTTCTAAAATCTCTTCCTCTTCCTTTCTCTCTTTCATTCTTTTTATTCTTAAAAAACAAACAAACAAAAAAAAAAAACATTTAGCAAACGTTGTATCTGACCTGCATAATGTAGACCACATTTTTACACCTTTAAGGCATTGGATTTTACCAATAATACCTAAGACTGTTTTTATTTTTAAATATTAAAGTTACATGAACTGAAAGGTGCCATAGCTTTTACTTTTTCTTTAAAAATATTTTATTTATGCTCCCACCAACTGTGTAAAAGCATTCCTATTTCTCTACATTCTCTCCAGCACCTGTTGTTTCCTGACTTTTTAATGATCGCTGTTCTAACTGGCGTGAGATGGTATCTCATTGTGGTTTTGATTTGCATTTCTTTAATGACCAGTGATGATGAGCTTTTTTTCATACATTTGTTGGCCACATAAATGTCTTCATTTGAGAAGTGTCTGTTCTTATCCTTCGTCCTCTTTTGGATGGGGTTGTTTTTTTCTTGTAAATTTGTTTAAGTTCCTTGTAGATTCTAGATATTAGATCTTTGTCAGATGTATAGATTGCAAAAACTTTCTCCCATTCTGTAGGTTGCCTGTTAGTTTAGTTTAATTAATTAACCTCTTTAGTTTAATTAGATCCCATTTGTCAATTTTGGCTTTTGTTGCAATTGATTTGGTGATTTAGTCATGAAGTCTTTGCCTGTGCCTATGTCCTAAATGGTATTGCCTAGGTTTTCTTATAGGGTTTTTATGATTTTAGGTTTTACATTTACTTCTGTAATCCATCTTGAGTTAATTTTTGTATAAGGTGTAAGGAAGGGATCCAGTTTCAGTTTTCTGCATATGGCTAGCAGGTTTCTCCAGCGCCATTTATTAAATAGGGAATCCTTTCCCCATTGCTTGTTTTTGTCAGGTTTTTTGAAGATCAAATAACTGTAATTGTGTGGAGTTATTTCTGAGGCCTCTGTTCTGTTCCATTGGTCTATGTATTTGTTTTGGTACCAGTATCATGCTACCTTGGTTACTGTAGCCTTGTAGTATAGTTTGAAGTCAGGTAGTCTGATGCCTCCAGCTTTGTTCTTTTTGCTTAGGGTTGTCTTGGCTATACGGGCTCTTTTTTGGTTCCATATGAAATTTAAAATAGGTTTTTTCTACTTCTGTGAAGAAAGTCAATGGTAGCTTGATGGGAATAGCATTGAATCTATAAATTACTTTGGACAGTATGTTCATTTTCATGATATTGATTCTTCCTATCCATGAGCATGGATTTTTTTTTCCATTTGTTTGTGTCCTCTCATTTCCTTGAGCAGTGGTTTGTAGTTCTCCTTGAGGTTCTTCCCATTCCTTGCAAGTTGTATTTCTAGGTGTTGTTTTATTTTTTGAAGCAATTGTGAATGGGAGTTTACTCATGATTTGGCTCTCTGTTTGTCTATTATTGGTGTATAGCAATGCTTGTGATTTGTTTGTTTTTTATTCTTTTTGTGATTTTTACTATTGATTTTGTATCCTGAGACTTTGCTGAAGTTGCTTATCAGCTTAAGGAGATTTTGGGCTGAGATTATGGGGTTTTCTAAATATACAATCATGTCATCTGCAAACAGAGACATTTGACTTCCTCTATTCCTATTTGAATACCCTTTATTTCTTTACCTTGCCTGATTGTCCTGGCCAGAACTTCTAATACTATGTTGAATCGGAGTGGTGAAAGAGGGCATCCTTATCTTGTGCTGGTTTTCTAAGGGAATGCTTCCAGCTTTTGCCCATTCAGTATGATATTGGCTATAAGTTTGTCATAAGTAGCTCTTATTATTTTGAGATATGTTCCATCAATACCTGGTTTATTGAGTGTTTTTAGCATGAAGGGGTGTTGAATTTTATCAAAGGATTTTTCTGCATCTATTGAGATAATCATGTGGTTTTTGTCATTGGTTCTATTTATGTGATGGATTACATTTATTGATTTGTGTATGTTGAACCAACATTGCATCCCAGGGATGAAGTTGACATGATCATGGTGGATATGCTTTTTGTTTCCAGTATTTTATTGAGGATTTTACATCAATGTGCATAAGGGATATTGGCCTGAAATTTTCTTTTTTTGTTGTATCTCTTAGGTTTTGGTATCAAGATGATACTGGCCTCATAAAATGAGTTAGGGAGGAGTCCCTCTTTTTCTATTGTTTGGAATAGTTTCAGAAGGAATGGTATATACCCAAAGGATTATAAATCGTTCTATTATAAAGACACATGCACATGTATGTTTATTGAAACACTATTCACAATAGCAAAGACGTGGAATCAACTTGAATGCCTATCATTCATAGAGTGGATAAAGAAAATGTGGCACATATACACCATGCAGACATAAAAAAGTATGAGCTCATGTCCTTTGCAGGGACATGAATGAAGCTGGAAACCATCATTCTCAGCAATCTAACACAGGAACAGAAAACCAATTACTGCATGTTCTCACTTATAAGCGGGAATTGAATAATGAGAACACAGGGGCCTATCGTGGGGTGGGAGGCAAAGGGAGGGAGAGCATTAGAACAAATACCTAATGCATGTGGAGCTTAAAACCCAGATGATGGGTTGATGGGTGCAGGAAACCACCGTGGCACATGTATGCCTGTGTAACAAACCTGCATGATCTGTACATGTATCCCAGAACTTAAAGTATAATAAAAAAAATTTATTTAAGTGATTATTTTTCTTAGGCCAATTAATTAGAGCTCTCTTTAATAGACATTGTACACATAACACATATTTAGCCACATACACAACCAGAAGAAGATCCAGTAGTTATAAGATTTACATTTGCTAATTTCCTAATTGGATTATTGGCCTCTAGGTGAGGTCCTTTTAGAACAGGGCTAAGAAAACAATTTTCAGGGCCTAATAAACAAGCATAGCTAGAAGACAAAAACAGATTTTGAGAGGTACTTATTTACTTCTAATTCCAGGGGTTCCATAAGGAAAATAGAGATTTTCCCCAAAATGGGATTTTTGGCATCTTTTCTGTTTTCCCAAGGAGTCCCAGGCCACCAGAAGTTATTCTAGGGTCTCTTATGCATGAAACGAGTGGTAAGACAGAGTGGAGAAAAATTAATTTCAAGTGAGAAAAATACCTTTTTCAGGAAAACAAGATTTATGAAGAGAAAAACATAAAGGTGTTCTGAATATAATTATAGCTTGGATATTCATTTTAATTAAGCCGAGTGCTGTTTTTTTTTTATTAAGGGTGAGGGTGGAGGTTAGAATTATATAAATGTTATGCCAAGTTAAAGGTTATGTGCAGGAATTTCCTGTGATTATGAGAGGGATTTTTAGAGAATGATCCCAGAAGCTGTTCGATCTGTCACAAATCAGACATGGAGGAGGGGATATGAACGTGAGCAGTGCCTTTAACGCTGGCCACTTCCCAGAAAGGGAGAATGGCAGAGGAGGCTTGACTGGTTGGGGTAGTTTTTGAACAGGTAGAGAAGGAGGAGGGGCGGGTTTAAGGTAGAAGAAATCCTGAATATGGGGAACCTCTTGCCATTTGCCATTTCTGGTGATAAAGTTGTTAAGATCTCTGAGAATTTGAAAGTTAAAGGTGCCATTTTTGGGCCGTTGGTTGTTATTATCTAGTCTGTATTGGGGCCAAGTCATGTTGCAGTAGAAAATTAAATGCTTTGGCTTTAGTGTCCCCTGTAAGCCAAATTTGGTGAGGTTATGCAGATGAAAGCCCAGTGGGGAGCTCATGGGAATGTGGGATTGTTTGGCACCCATGTGGAGTGGTAAGAGGTAGCCGAGTGTGTCTGTTTTGTTCTAGGCACACCCAGACAAAAGACAGAGACCCAGAATTCTCTTTCTGAAAGAAGATGGTAAACCTGAGAAGGAAGTGGGCATCCCCAAGATTTCCTCTAGCTTAGTCCCATTGGTCCTCCGAGGACCTGAATGGCAGACCTGACTTTCCCTGATACTGTGAGAAAGCCAGGGTAAGGCAGATCTTACTAGTCAGATGAATTAGCATCCAACGTTCATGTTCTGGTTGGAATCAGGAAAGGGCCTCCCAGACTGGAGCCATGTGAGGAAGAGAGAGAATGAGAGAGAGGGAGGGAGGGAGAGAGAGAGAGAGAGGAAGAGAGATCAAGAGTTAGGGCGTGAAATACCTGTTGCAGGCGGTTGGAGGTGGATTCCTGAGACCTGAGGGTTTTGAAAACCCACTGGGGAGTAGCCCCAGCCTGAGCCTCGTGGTTCTTTTCAGGTTAGTTGACAGTCAAGGACACATTTATTTTGGAAAAAAACAAACCGGAGAGGGGCGTCTGGCCAAGTTAGGTCAGAGCCCACTCTCTTATAGACTAAGAGTTTTTAAGAGTGGATAGTTTATCAGTGGCTTGCACTGCTTCTGTGTCTTTGTTGTGCTTATCTGGAGGGAGAGTTGTGTGTCTCTTCGCATACATCTTTCCGCAGCTGCAGGCATTTCCCCGAGTCTGCTTTTAGCTTCTCTATCTTAGTGCACCTGAAGGGAAAGGAATGTGCTTATTAAAGCCCACTGTTGGGCTGGGTGTGGTGGCTCACACCTGTAATCCTAGCACTTTGGGAGGCTGAGGCAGGTAGATCATGAGGTCAGGAGTTCGAGATCAACATAGTGAAACCCTGTCTCTACTAAAAATACAAAAATTAGCCACATTTGGTGGCGCACACCTGTAATCCCAGCTACTCAGGAGGCTGAGGCAGGAGAATCATTTGCTTGCACCTGGGAAGTGGAAGTTGCAGTGAGCTGAGATTGCACCACTGCACTCCAGCCTGGGTGACAGAGCAAGACTCCGTCTCAAAAAAAAAAAAAAAAGAAAGAAAGAAAGGCCCACCGTTTTACTGGGGTCCATTGTATTGTAAGGAGTGAAAAGATCCAGTATCAGAGATTCTGTCTATAGGAGCAATGGGGGTGCAGGTGGTGAGCGCACTACAGGAATCTTGGTTAGAGCTTCAAGGAAGTAGGTCAAAGTGTAGGGCACTACTGTACCCAGATCAGTGTCTAATTGTAATTCTGCCTAAACTCTGGCTTGTAATTCTCATTAACCCTGTGAGGGTGATTTCAGAGCCACCAAGGGCAAGGGAATTCTTGGTAAGCTGGCTCTACAGCATTCTTGATAACACATCAAAGGTAGGGGATGAGAAACTCCATTAGATATTAAGGGTAATCAGATGTCAAGAGATGGGGAATTTTTGCTAAGCTGACTTATCAAGACTCTTTACAAAGACTGGGCTGGGCAGGACAGGATGAGGACAAAGGTCAATGCCTATCAGAAAAAAGGGCTCAGAACAGCCTGACTAAAGTTTGGCCAAGGAGGGAGTCTTTATCACTCTCCACTGCTCAGTGCATTCTCATCTCATTCAGAATGAAATCCACTGACACAGCATCCATTAAGAAACTCCTCATTCTGCCCCTTGCCTAGGATCTCCTACTATTCTCTCCCTTTTCTTTCTGCTTCAGCAACAGTGTCCTTATTGTTTCCCCAACAAGCCAGGCATGCTCCCACCGCAGGGTATTTAAATCTGCTTTTCATTCTGACAGAAAGACTTCCCATGAGAGGGGAGACCCCCATCACCTCCTTAAATTTCACCTCCTTCCTCCCCAACTTCCAGATGGGAAGGAGGGCAAAGAAGAAAAAAAAATGAAATAAAATACCAAAGAGCTGGGAAAATGACTCCCTCTTTAGTTCCCAGCGTCTCTGCTATCTGTTAACCTTGAAAGAGCTGCAAACGAATGTTATCTCTGCCAGCTGGAGCCCAGCGCTGGTTCACGCCCGCACGTCTCCATGGACCAGGTTCCGTCCTGGAAACACCTCTGCCAACAAGCAGCTTGTTGCTTTTGTCTTGTCTCTGTAAGCCCCACTCCCTTGCTGGTCCCTGCTTGCACTGCATATGAATTAGCAAATCAATGAAACCAAAAGATTGTAAGGTCAGATGTCCAGCAAATGGACAATGACATAGTTCTGCCTTAGTTTCCCCTTTAGCACTGTAAGCCTATAAAAGGCGAGAGAAGCTGCAGCTTGGGGAGCTCGGTGAATGAGGCTGTAGACCCCCTGCAGCTCCCAGCTAAATATAAAGCCAGTTCCTTCCACAGTTCAGTGTTCAAGAGATTTGTTCCCCGCTGCTCCTGCTTCACCCACAGATACTTAACTTGGCTCATCCCTCATCTTCTGCAGGTCTTTCTTAACCACTTTGTGTAAAATTGCAAACTCTCCCACCCTCCAAGTTCCTGTTCCCTTTTTAAATTCTTATTTGCACTTATAGGGAAGGTTAAATTTTCCTCCTGAAGTTTTGATAATTTGAGTCTATGAAACAAACTGATACACAGCCTAACAGGAAAACAAGGCATACAAATTTTATTAAAGTGAATATAAGCACAGGAGTGGTAAAAAGTACAGAAAAAGAAAGGCAAGATAGTAGATGTTTTTATACCATCTTGAAGTTACAGGAAGAACAGGGGCTTGGATTATCGCTAAGACAGGTTATATGAGGGAGAGAAGAGGAAAGTACCTGAAGAAAAGGTAGTCTTATTATGCAAATGAAGCTGCACAGGTAGCAGCTTAAGGATAGATGGTAGCCCATGGTTAAAGTTTCTGTGCCAAATTTTCAAAGGTGTCAGACTCCCAGTTAATCTTTCTCAGATCTAGACAAAGGAGAGCCTCAGAGAAAGCCTATTCACATCTGTTATTTACGTCACTTCATTTCCTCTACAGATGCAAGTCTCCTCCACAAAAGACAGCTTTTCAGGGCTATTCCTGTCTGCTAGTTCTCTGAATAGCCATCTTAAGATATGTCAGGGAAGTATATTTTGGAGTGAAGTATTTTGATTACATTCACACTCATCTCTAGCTCAAAACATATTTATTCTCTTATTATCTTTCTTCCTTCTCCTCCAGTAGAATTCAAGCTGCATTTGTATACAGGTTTTGCCAGTTTTGCCCTCTGGTGTATTTCTAGCATCTAGCTCAATGCTAGGCAGAGGATAAGTGTTCAATATATTTTTGTTGTTGTTGAATGAATAATGAAATCCTACACAGCAATGAAAATGAATGAACTTTGCATGTATCAAGGTAGACTAATCTAAAAGTGTTTGTGTTGAACACATAAGTCATGCATGATACATATATGCATGTATATACACATGATACATATATATGCATATATATACAGATAGGTGTATATAGATATGTATATAAATTTTTATATAAAAAGCATCAGCTATATACATACATATTGTGTATTGTATGAAAGTTGAATACAATATACAATTGAAAATATACAATTGTATATGTATGTATATAGCAGATTACCTTTATATACATACATATTATATATTGTATGTATATAGCAGGTTGTCTTTATATAAATATTTAAAATGTTGCAAAAGTAAACAATATTTAGGGACACATGCATGTGGAGTAATTATCAAACAAAGGAATGCTGAAAGCAACTCAGGAAAATGACTTGGGAGCATTGTGAACAAGGATTCCAAATTTTGGGTAAATTTCTCTTTTGTAACCCAAGTGTTGGATATGGGTATTTGTTTTATTATTATTAAACTGTGCCTGTGCATACATTATCTTCTGTGTATGGTACACATTAAAATAATTTAAATAACATAACTATCTTGTGGTTTTGATTTGCATTTCTCTGATGATTAGTAATGTTGAACATTTTTTCATATACCTGTTGGTCATTTGAATGTCTTTTTGAGAAATGCCTATTAATGTCCTTTGCCTTTTTTTTTTTTTTTTTTTTGAGGCAGAGTCTCACTCTGTCATCCTGGTTGGAGTGCAGCAGTACGATCACTGCTCACTGCAGTCTCAACCTCTGGGCTCAAGCAATCCTCTGCACTCAGCCTTCTGAGTAGCTGGGACTACAGGCCTGTACTGGCAAGCCTGGCTAATTTCGTTTATGTTTTGTAAAGATGAGATCTCACTATGTTGCTGAGACTGGTCTCAAACTCCTGGGCACGAGTGATCCACCCACTTCTGCCTCTCAAAGTGCTGGGATTACAGGAATGAGCCACTGTGCCCAGCCCTTTGCCCATTTTTAATGGAATTATTTGTTTATATACTGTTGACTTGTTTTGGTGTTGGGTTTTTGTTTTGTTTTGTTTTTTGAGACGTTGTCTCACTCTGTCACCCAGCTGGAGTGCAGTGACACGATCTGGGCTCACAGCAACCTTCATCTCCCAGGTTCAAGCAATTCTGCCTCAGCCTCCCATGTAGCTGGGATTTCAGGCATACACCACACAGCCGGCTAATTTTTGTATTTTTAATAGAGACAAGGTTTTGCCACATTGGCCCAGCTGGTCACGAACCTGTTGAGTTATCTGAATTCTTTGTATATACTGGTATTAGTCCCTTGTTGAATGAGTAATTTGCAAATATTTTCTCTCAAGAAGTTGTCACTTCATTCTATTGATTGTTTCTTTTGCTGTGCACTTTTTAGTTCAATATAGTTGTGTTTGTCTATTTTTCTTTTTGTTGTCTGTGCTTTTGAGGTCTTAGCCATAGACCTCAAAACAAAAAGAAACAACAAAAAGAACAACAAAAAGAAAAAAGGCAACAAAAAGAAAAATCTTTGCCCAGATCAATGTCCTGAAGAAATAACCCTATATTTCCTTTATCAGTTTTATAGTTTGGGGTCTTATGTTTAAGTCTATAATCTATCTGGAGTTGACTTTCATATATGTTGAGAGAGAAGGGGTCCAGTTTCATTCTTCTGCATATTGTTATCCAGTTTTCCCCAGAACCATTTATTAAAGACATAGTCCTTTCCTCAGTGTGTGTTCTCGGCACCTTTGTTGAAAATCAGTTGGTTATAAGTGGGTGCAATGATTTCTGGGTTCTCTATTCTGTTCCATAGGTGTGTGTGTCTATTTTAATACCACATCATGCTGTTTTGGTTACTAACACCTTGTAATTAAATATAAGCTCACTCCAGTTAGAATGACTAATATTAAAAAGACAAAAAATGACAGATGCCAGTGAGGATTTGGGGAAAAGGGAACTCTTACACACTGTTAGTGGGAATGTAAATTAGTACAACCACTGTGGAAAACAGTCTGGAGATTTTTTTCAAAAAACTAAAAATGGAACTACCATACAATCCAGCAACCCTACTACTGGTTATCTACCCAAAGGAAAAGAAATCAGTATATGAAAAGGATACCTGCACTCATGTTTGTCACTGCACTATTCACAATAGCCAAGATATGGACTCGATCTAAGTGTCCAGCAATAGATGAATTGATAAAGAAAAATGTCCTACATAGACATAATGAAATACTATTCAGCCATAAAAATGAATGAAATAAAGCATTTACAGCAACATGGATGGAACTGGAAGTCATTATGTTAAGTGAAATAAGTCAGGCACAGAAAGACAAGTATTGCATGTTCTCACTTATATTCTGGAGTTAAAAAACAGAGGCAGAGGTTGCAGTGAGCCGAGGTCGTGCCACTGCACTCCAGCCTGGCGCCTGGTGATGGAGTGAGACTCTGTCTCAAAACAAAACAAAACAACAACAACAACAAACGTGATCTCATGAACACAAACAGCAGAAGGATAGATACCAAAGGCCAGGAAGGAAGGAAAGGAAGGGTCATGAAGAGAGGTTGGTTATGGGTACAAAAATACAGTTAGATGGAATAAATAAGTTCTAATGTTTAATAGCAGACTAGGGTGAGTATACTTAGCAATAACATTATATATATTTCAAAGTAAATAGAGGAAAGGGCTTTAAATGATACCAATGCATAACAATGATAAATGCTTAAGGTGATGGGCACCCCAAATACTGTGGCTTGATCATTACACAGTCTATGCACGTAACAAACACATGGACCCTATAAATTATGTAAATTATTTCGTATCAACAAAAGAGAGAAAAATAATCACAACCAGAGGTGGGAGCTACAGCACACTGATCCTCCTAAATGCATCTAATTTCGGGTTTTATCTTTTCAAACCATTCTGCCTGCCTAACAAGTGCGCGGGCTGTAGGCAGCATGGCCAGCAGCGGGAGATCTCCTGCCTCCTGCCTCGTGTGCGGTGTGCGGACTCCCTCGCACGACAATCCCCACGCTGACTGTCGCCCTTGAGAGCTCTTGCTGGCGGAGGAGGTTCCTCCCCCGGAAGTCGCCGCGCTCACCGCTGAGCCCCCTGGGAAGTGTAGTCGGTACGGGGTCGAGGCATGTCGGGAGTGGTAGTTCTCCCAGGGTTGGCTGGGTTTCGGGGATAGCTCGCGGCCTTTCTGGGGTTCTCCTGGTTGTGGCCATCCCGGCTTGGCTAGGACTGCCGGCCCCGGGCTGAGACGCTCTCATTTGTCTCTTCTCCGCAGGGGTGGATACGCGCCTCTTCAACGAGTGGGTGGCGCGCAGCCTCGTCAGGGCATCTGGGATCGGCCCTGCGCGGCTCGGGGCGCTTTGCCACAGGGTCCCTGGGCGCCGTCCGCGAGCGGCCTGGGCGGCCAGAGGCCCGCGGGAGGGAGCGCCCCACCAGGTGAGCTGGGTGCGCCGGGCCGCTGGGGTGGGGATGCCAGCCTTTTGTCATTGTTCATTCTGCGATTTTCTTCTGTGCATTTTCTTCTCAGTAACGGAAATAATAAAAGCAGCAGCTGATACCTGCCTAGAGCGCTCGGGTGCCAGACACTTGGCTAGCGCCTCGCCCGAACGAACTCCGCGCATCCTTGCTAAACAGATAGGGTGGCGGTACGCTGCTCCCGCTCTCCCAGGAGGAAACCGAGGCAGAGTGGCGAGGTCATTGCCCAGTGTAACTGGGGCCTGGGGCTTGGATCAGAATTCTCTTCCTGGCTCTACTACTTTCCGTTTTGGTGACTTTGGGCAGGTCACGACCTCCTAGTTCTCAGTCTTGTTCACATCTGTAAATGTGAAGATTGAAAATACTACTTGGAAAGCATTCAACACTTCCTAGGAGGAGGTGCGCGTCGCCGAGTAACCGAGGCCTTGCATGGCAGCTTCTCCTGAGCTGGCCGAGGCGCCCGCTGGAGCTGGCCTGGCAGAGCCTTAGGTTATCTCCATGCCAGGGGGCACCCTGAGTAGTCGCTGTAGACGCAGGCCTGGAGGCGCTGACACTTCCCTGCTCTCTTCCCTTGCTCTCTGTGGGGCAGGCAGGGTTCCCATCCCTCTCCCTTGGGGTGTGTGTCTGGGAGTGATGGCTGTTTCCGGCTGTGGATGCCATTAGAGGCGGCACCCGTGGAGTATTATTTAGGAGGGACAGCAACGCGCTGGCATGTGTCTTGGGTGGGAACAGTGTGTTAATCCTGTTATCTTGGGTAAAGTGTGGTAAGGCCCAACGAAGATCTAGTAAGAGGCTAGGAAAGCTTAGTGGTTGGATTATGCTCACAGTTTCTTGGAGAGAACACAACACTCCACGAGACACAGCACTCCACGGAAGCGCCATTCAGGGCAAGAAGTGAGGTCTGTCACGAGGTTGGGGATGCGGGGAAGCCTTTTTATCGTAGCTTCCACAGGGAGGAAAAAGCGAGGCAGGGCAGGCAGGCTTACGATCAGCTAGCTAGGCTGGAAAGTGGCACCCCCAGGAAACCGGATATTCATTGCAACTGTTAGGGCCTACCGTTTAAAGCTAGCTAAGGACTCCAGACATCCTTGGGTGAGTCACAGTTTGCTTAGAGGTAGCTGAGAGGCCCTAAGGTGGATGTTAAAGCATCAATATACAGAAATAGAAGTATGGTTAATACAGAGAAGGGATAGAGGTTCGCAAATTGCCCTAGTAAACACTCTTCTTGGTTTGTATCATTAAGTGGGATGGCTTTTTTGAGACCTGATGGACATTATGAACGGTTGTAACTTCCTCTCCAGGCCTTCTCCTGATGCCAGAATTCTTCTTGACACCTTTTTCCTCTGCAGACCCACCTTGTCCACACTCTACTCTCCCTGGACAGGAAGACTGAGGAGGAAGGGATGGCTGTGGATCTGCTGCCCGCTCAGGTAAGAGTGATAAAGTTTGTCTTTCTCATCAGTTGGCTTCTGGATTCAGAGATGGCAGGCATGTTTCCAGACTTTGTCCAGGTACTTTTCGGTCCAACTAAAACAATGAAGAATCTGGAAGCTCAAAAGTTTTTTCCAGTGTCGGGCTTAGCATGGGGCTGCTGAGGAATGTGCCTCTTCTATCCCCAGACTACTCTTAATTCACCTCACTCCCTTTGCGATCAATATTGGAGGCAGCTCTGAACATATATGCAGCACACAGGGGATAGAAAGAGGAAAGATGTCATTTTCATCTTTGGGGAGTTCGTGGTACTGATATTAGGAAACTTTATTAAATGTTGAGGGGAAATAGCCCAGAAGTGGGGGCATTCTGAGTTGATACTGGATGCCAAGACTGATATTGGTGGTTAGAGAAGACTAAGGGCATCCCCGAAGGAGTTCAGTGTGGCGTGGGCTTTGAAGCCCGGAGCTGGGGAGGATGCAGGCCTGGGGCCTTTTCCTTCTAGCGCAGCAGAGATGTTAAGCTGTCCAAATGTCCCTCTCAGCTGTCTAATCGATGCCTCTATTTCCTTCTCTGATTCTTTTCTTTCTTCTCTGCTAGTTTAGCCTGTTTACCTGGGCTCTTTTTTCTTGTTCTTTCCCCATTTGAGATCCATTTTCATTACTTTAAACCTCAGCTTTCTATACCTTCCCCAAATCTGTCCTCAGGCCTGACCTTTTTCTTAGCATTTCCATCTGTCATTCCCACGTGGAAGTCCCATCTTTCCATCAACACCAGCTCCTTTTCCTAGTCCCTGCCCTTCTGTGCATTTTCTTTTCTGCCATACCCCAAAGCCTGTTCTTCACTGATTCTTTTCCAAAAAGTAGTGTTAGCCTATAGGCTAGAAATGTGGACTCTAGAACTTGACTTCATGGCTTCAGATCCAAGCTAGGGATGTGGCCCTGAGCAAGTTATTTTATCTCTCTGTACCCCATTTCCTCAATTTCAGTGAGGTTAATAATATGCATACCCATTGAATCGATGTGAGCATTAATAACAGTAGTAACTGGGCACAGTGGCTCACCCCTGTAATCCCAGCACTTTGGGAGGCCAGAAGGATTGCCTGAGCCCAGAAGTTTGAGAACAACCTGAGCAACATAGTGCAGGCTTGTCTCCACAAAAAATTAAAAATAAAATAGCTGTAGTCCCAGATACTGAGAAGGCTGAGGTAGGAGGATCACTTGAGGCCAGGAATTCGAGGCTGCAGTGAGCTATGATATTATTGTGCCACTGTGCTCCAACCTGGGCAAAAGCATGTGAGACCTTATCTCAAAAACAAAAAAACAAACCCAAAAAGTAGTAATTACAAGCATATTTACTGTGTGCCAGGTCTATGTATTACTATGTATTTTTATACATATATGCAGGAATTTTCATACATATATGCAGGAATGCATATACATATATGTATTCCTTTCATATAGTAAGTCATTTATCCTTACAAGAGGACTGTTAATATCTGAATTTTACAGATGAGGAAGCTGAAGCACAGAGAAGCAAGTCACTTGATCAAGGTCACACAGCTGGCCTTTGATCCCAACAAGACAGTCTATACTGTTAGCATCATGCTCTGAAAAAGTATATTTAAAATGCTGAGAGCAGTGCATGGGACATATGAAGACTTCCATAAATTCCAGCTGTTACTGTGGATCAGTATCACTAAGAGTAGCAGCAGCATTATTTTAGGACCTGCCAGATGTGGTGTGCTTCGCCTCACTAGGCTAGGCTGATTCTTTAATTAAGCAGATGGGTGTTTCAGGAAACCAAGATGTAAAGACCAGCAAAATTCAGTGCACAGGAATATCCAGCTATTACCTGGGCTATCTGCTGCCCAAAGTAGGGTTCTTCACTCTCTGAGCTCTCCCACACCCACAAGCTGGAGAGACTTACTTCATTTTAGCCAAGGGCAGAGTTAGATTTGTTTGCACCTGAGAGCCAGTTTTTTTGTTTTGGAGGGGGGTTAGCTAATTCAATATCTAACCCTTTTGTGGGTTTTTGTTGTTGTTGCTTTTTTTAGAGACAGAGCTTTGCTCTGTCACCCAGGCTGGAGTGCAGTGGTGCAATCTTGGCTCACTGCAGGCTTGAAGGAATGCTTGGGCTCCTGCAATCCTCCTGCCTTGGCTTCCCCGAGTGCTGAGATTACAGGTGTGAGCACCTGCACCTGGCCAATATCTAACCCTTTTGATTAAGTTTCCTGGGGACCCAGAGTGTTCCAATCCCGGGGTCTCATTACCCTATTTAAGTCAGTGCAATGGTAATATCCAATATCACATTCTGCCCTCATTAAGGGTACCAAGCGACAAATTTCTATCTGTTAGGAAAACAGCAAACAAGCATGTTTTTTGGGAGAAAATTGGTTCTTTGCCATGTTATGTATTTCCGTGTAATAAATAATTTATTGTCTGGGGAAAAGGCACATGGAATTTGGTATTGATCGCTTAATAGTCATAATTTGTTAATTACCTATTTTTCTGCAGTAAATAAGTACTTTTTTGATATTGTCAGTAGTTTTAAAAAGAGTAATCTTAATTTTTTGGTAATAATTTTAGATGAAAGAATAATTACATAGTTAGCATACCCTACATGCAGCTTTCCCTGTTATTCATATCCTACATTAGCATGGTATATTTGTTACAATTAATGAGCCACCATTGATACATTATTATTAACTGAAGTCTATACTTTATTCACATTTCTTTAGTTTTTAACCTGCTGTCCTTTTTCTGTGCCAGGACCCACCCAGGATTCCACATTATGTTCAGTTTCATGTCGTTTTAGGCTCCTGTGGTTTGGTGCTTTCTCAGACTTTCCTTGTATGTAATGATCATAATAGTTTTGAGGAGTACTGGTTAGGTGTTTTTTTTTTCCAATGGAGTTTCACTTTGTTGCTCAGGCTGGAGTGCAGTGATGTGATATCGGTTCACTGCACCCTCCGCCTCCCGGGTTCAAGCAATTCTCCTACCTCAGCCTCCAAGTGGCTGTGATTACAGGCATGTGCCACCATGTCCTGCTAATTTTTGATAGAGATGGGTTTTACCATGTTGGCCAGGCTGATCTTGAGCTCCTGGCTTCAAGTGATCCACCTGCCTTGGCTTCCCAAAGTGCTGGAATTACAGGCGTGAGCCATCACACCCGGCCCTGTTTAGGTATTCTGTAGAATGCCCCTCCATTATGATTTGTTTGATGTTTTTTCCCATTATTAGTCTAGGGTTTGGGTTTTGGGGAGGAAGGTCACAGAGATGAAGTGTCAGTCACATCACATCACACTACAATTGCATACTAATAACATGACTTGTCTCTGCTGCTGTTCACCTTCATCACCTGACTGAGGCAGTGTTTGTCAACTTTCTCCACTATACAGTTACCTCCTTTTTCTGCATTCCCATACTGTATTCCTTGGAAAAAAGACACTATGTGCAGTCTACACTTATGACATGGCAAGATAGGCACCACTCCTAGAGGTGAAGAATCGACATATGGAAATCTGTGATGGAGGATTGTGGCTTCTCTCTGTCGGGGACCAGCCCAGACACAACCTAGGAAGTAATAAGAGTCGGCGGAGACAAAGAAACTAAGTGACAAGAGTAAGAGGGCATAAAGATAGGCTCCCAGGGGGCCGACGCAAGTAGGAGGATATGAAGGCCCTGAGCACTGGAGGCCCACACTATTTATTGAGTGTTTAAACAAAGAAGCATGTGCTCAGGGATGTGGGGGGTGAAAAAGAAGCAAAGCATCAAGCAGATGATCTATACCTGTGGCAGTTTAGCATTTCCTTTGAAGGTATAGACCATGCTCCACTTTAAATACAATCAGTAAACAGATAGGGAAAATGCTGCAGCTAGAGCCAGCAAGTCTGGCCACATTCTGGTGCTTCAAAGAGGTCTTCCTTGCTTTGAGCACGGAGCATGGTCTTCGATTAACTCCCATCCTGCCAGATAAGCAGGTCATGTGTCAGTCCTTTTCCCAGCATCTCTCCATTTATTTACTTATTCAAACATTTATTTATATGAGTATGGCAACCATGGGCCTGTCTGCTGTCTGTACATATCAATTATGCTTTAAAAAACTTTTTTTTTCAGTAGTTACCCTATAGTTTTCAATATAAATTTACAACGAATCGAAGTCCACCTTCAAATAACATTATACTGCATCATGGGTAGTGCAGGTGTCTTGTAGCAGAATATTCCCTTCCTCCCCCACTTCCTTATGGCATTGCTGCCATTCATTTCACTCATCCATATGCTATAATCACCCAATACACTGTTACTATTATAAATTTAGCAAACAGTTATCTTTTAAATCAAGAGTAAGAAAAACAAAAGATGTTATTTTATCATCATTTGTTCCTTCGCAGTCTTCCCTCCTGTCTTTATGTAGATTCAAGTTTCTGACTTATGTTATTTTCCTTCCCCATGAAGAACTTCTTGTATTATTACTTGCAAGGCAGGACTGCTGGTAATGAATTCCCTCGGTTTTTGTTTGTCTGAGAAAGCTTTATTTCTCATCCTTTTTGAAGGATGATGTCTCTGGATATTGAATCTACATTGGTGATTTTTTTTTTCCCTCAACACTTTAAATATTTTGTTTCATTCTCTTCTTGTTTACATGTTGTTAATGAGAAAATCCACTGTAATTCTTATCCTTGTGTCTCTATAAGTAAGATTTGTTACCCTGTCTTCTTTCAAGATTTTCTCTTGGACTTTGGTGTTCTGCAGTTTTAATATGATATTCCTAATGTAGATATTTTGGTAGTTTTCCTGCTTAGCCCTCTCTGACCTTTCTGGATTTGAGGTTTGATGTCTGCTACTAATTTTGGAAAACTCTCAGCCATTATTACATTGGATTGCTCTGCTCTAGTCTCTCTTCTCCTTATGGCATTCCAATTACATTGTAATTTTAAATGATCAAGTAGAATTGTATTTTTAACATGGAAGAATATACATGCTATATAGTGAGAAAATTAGGGATCTGAAACAACAGTAATCATTTGTCATTTCTCACAGTTTCCCTCGGTTAGGAATGCAGACCGTGTGGGAGAAACAGCTTACCATACAAAGTCTGGTGTCTCAGCTGAAAGATCTAAAGACTAGGGGCTAGAATCATTGGAAGCCTCAGTCGTTCACATGTCTGGTAGTTGATGCTTGCTCTTGGCTCATTGCTGAGATCATAGATAGGGCTATTGGATGAAACATCTACTCATAATCTCTCCATGTGTCTTGGGCTTACAACATGGTGACTAGGCTCCAAAAATGATCATCCAGTGAGCCAGGTGAAAGGTGTATTATTTTACTACCTTTTCTTGGAAGTTACATGCATCATTTCCATTGAATTCCACTGGACAGCTTCAAAGGAAGGAAACACAGAACTCACTTCTTGGTGGGAGATATATCGGTGTCACATTATACAAACAGCATGTGAGATGGGAGAGAAATTGGTGTGGTCATCTTGGGAAAGTATAATCTTCCACATCTGTCAGAATTAAAAATATGCATAGCCTGTAATCCCAGCACTTTGAGAGGTCAAGGCAGGCAGATCACCCTGAGGTCAGGAGTTTGAGACCAGCCTGGCCAACATGGTGAAACTTCATCTCTACTAAAAATACAAAAATTAGCTGGGTATGGTGGCGTGCACCTATAATCCCAGCTACTTAGGAGGTTGAGGCAGGAGAATCCCTTGAACCTGGGAGGTGGAGGTTGCAGTAAGCTGAGATTGTGCCACTGCACTCCAGCCTGGGTGACAGAGCAATACTCCATCTCAAAAAATAAAACATAATTAAAAAAATATGCATAGACTTTGATCCAATACTTCAGTGTCTAGCAGTTTATCTTATAAATGTAAATATACCGAGAGATATCTATATGAGATTAGTCATTGTGCATTGTGACAGCAAAAAACAGAAACTATCTAAATAATAGTAAATAAGGAAAATGGTGAAAATAGTTACAGTATTTATACAGTGGAATATATCATTCAGTAATCAAAAAGAATAAGGTTTGGCTGGGCACAGTGGCTCATGCCTGTAATCCCAGCACTTTGGGAGGCCAAGGCAGGCGGATCACAAGGTCAGGAGATTGAGACCATCCTGGCTAACATGGTGAAACCCCGTCTCTACTAAAAATACAAAAAAAAAAAAAATTAGCCAGGAGTGGTGGTATGCGCCTGTAGTCCCAGGTACTTGGGAGGCTGAGGCAGGAGAATCGCTTGAAACTGGGAGGCAGAGGTTGCAATGAGCCGAAATCATGCCACTGCACTGCAGCCTGGGTGACAGAGCAAGACTCCAACTCAAAAAAAAAAAAAAAAGAAAGAAAGAAAGAATGTGGTCTGAGGCTGGATGCAGTGGCTCACATCTGTAATATCAGCTCTTTAGAAAGCTAAGGTGGAAGAATTGCTTATGGCCAGTAGTTTAAGACCAGCCTGGGCAACATATCAAGACCCTGGCTTTACAGAAAAACAAAGAGAATTATCTGGGCGTAGTGGTACACATTTTTAGTCCCAGCTGTTACGGGAGGCTGAGGTGGGAAGATCACTTGAGCCCAGGAGTTCAAGGCTGTAGTGAACTATGATTTATTTCACTACTGCACTCCAGCCTAGGTGACAGAGTCAGACCCTGTCTCTTAAAAAAAAAACAAAAATTCATATGCGGATGTGATAAAGATCCATTAAATGCGAGTAAAGCAGGATTGAGAATTTTTCCATTAAAAAAAGGATACATGTGTAAAGTACTGCTAGTTACCTGTAGAATGAGACTGCTAATTGGAGCTGGAAGACTTAACTTCACACTGCATGTTCTTTTGTATTCTTTATCATGTGTCTGTTTTCATGTTGTTTTAAAAATAGTCAAAAGAACACATGTATGTGTAATTGGATATACATTCTGGAATATATTTCTAAAAAAGGAACAAAAGTTGTCTTGAGTAATTTAGTCTGATTTGCATTGTTTTGTTTTGTTTTCAATTTAAACATTTTTCCTGAAGTGATTGTGTTTAATTTGCGTATTTTTAAAAAAAAAAAAAATGAAATTTTTAAAGAAAAAGAATGCTTTTTTTTTTTTTTTTTTTTTTTGCTGGAAGTGTTCTAAAGCCTAGGGGAATGGGATTAGCAGTAAAGACAGAAGATGGTTTGCTGTGAGTACCCTGCTTACAGCAACACGGGGCTATATTAGTGTGCCAAGGCACCATAACAAAATACTAGAGACGAGATGGCTTCAACAATGGAAATGTGTTTTCTTGCAGTTCTGGTGGCTAGAAGTCCAAGATGAAGGTGTGGGCAAGTCTGGCTTCTCCTGAGGCCTGCTTGACTAGTTGATGGCCGCCTTCTTGCTGCTTCCTGCCATGTGTTCTCTCTAGTGCATGAGCATGTCTGTGTCCTGATCTCCTCTACTTGTAAGCACATGTCATATTAGATTAGGATCCAGCCTAAAGACCTCATTTTAACTTAATTAACTCTTTAAAGATCTTGTTTCCAAATACTGTTACATTCTGAGGTATAGGGGTATAAGCCAAAAATAAAATTAGAAGACCCCTTGCAACCATCTGAATGGACTTCCTCCTTGGCCAGGGCCCTCGAAATTTCACCTGAAAGACTGGTTCAAGGCCGTGACAGGAAGTAGGGGTTGGACATGCCTCATTATACCCCTCCACCACTAATATCAACACAAACCTCAAGTCTGATAAGAAACATTTACCCATTATTCTCTCTAAAGCCTGCTACTTTGAGACTTCGTCTGCCTGAAAAAACCTAGGTCTCCATAACCCCTTTTCATGACCCAGACATTCCTTTCTACCAATGATAACTCTTTCAACCAACTGCCAATCAGAATATGTTTACAAAAAAATACAAAAATTAGCAGTGTATGATGGCATGCACCTATAATCCCAGCTACTCAGGAGACTGAGGCAGGAGAATCACTTGAACTGAGGAGGCAGAGGTTGCAGTGAACTGAGATTGTGTCACTGCACTTCAGCCTAGGCGACAGAGTAAGACTCTGTATAAAAAAAAAAAAAAAAAAAAAAAAAAAAAAAATCACCAGATACTTATGTATATATTGAGGTAAACTTACTTTCCTAGCTTTAATTATAGATAAGGTGTAGGCTTGTGACCCAAGCTTGACCTACTTCAACCAGGAGCTAGAGATAGGAGGAAAACAGAAATAGAACAAAGGTCTCCAACCCTGGGGATTGCAGACTGGTACCAGCCCCTGGCCTACTGGGAACTGGGCTGCACAGCAGGTGAGTGATCATTACCACCTGAGCTCTGCCTCCTGTCAGATCGGCAGCAGCATTAGATTCAATAGGAGCGTGAATCTTATTGTGAATTGTGCATGTGAGGGACCTAGTTTGTGCGCTCCTTATGAGAATCGAATGCCTGGTGATCTGAGATGGAACAGTTTCATCCTGAGACCATTCGCCCAACCCTGCTGTCTGTGGAAAAAATTGTCTTCCACGAAACCTGTCCCTGGTGCCAAAAAGGCTGGGGACCTCTGATGTAGCATGTACTCTGGTAATTTGTGGTAACATCATTAACATTGAGTTTGTGGAGGAAGGAGCAGCAGCAGAGCAAAAGCAGTGGTTCTCTTGTGCTGGTGAGGCTGACTGTCTACTTTTCCATGACAAACGTATTCTCACAAGTCTGGTTTCCTAGTGTGATCCTGGCTGTGGTCCAGAATGTTGCTGCCCTAGTTTCTGTTCATTTCCCAAGCCTAGTTCTGTGCCTATCAGTTTTCCTGGAGCTACCTGGTCCCTTGTGTAAATGAGCCAAAGTCAGTTTGTTACTAGAAACCTAAGAAACCACATTTCTTATAAACTTCTTATAAAGCCACCTGCCACAACCTAGATTCTCATCTTGCACTTTTAAAGTACAGTTTAGACAAGTGTTTCTAAGTGAGAAGATGATAAGCATTTTGGGTGGAGCTGTCTTTCATTATGCAGTACTTTCTTGTCCATTTCCAGATGATTAGCAACCTTGACCTCTTTTTTAAAAGCCAGTAAGACCCCCTTAGTCACTGTGAGAAATGAAACACCCTCACACATTTCTACTCACTTTGGGGAGGTGGAGGGAGATACCACACACCCATGAGAACAACTGGATGAGATGATTGATGAAATGTCTATGAGGTCTGTAGTTCTAGGAGTCTGTCATTTTATTATTTCTTAATATTTAGTGCGCTTTGCTAGGTTCACTGAGTTTTTAAAATATATTTTCAAGAAAATACATGTGCTTCCAGCTTCTGGTAATAGAGAAATAGCTCCTTACAGACTAATTCATCTGTGGATAACTACTACACTCTGGATAAAATATAAGAAACCTGAAGGTTTCTGGAGAGAAATCAGAAGCAGACAGATACTGGACACCTGTGTATATTTGAAAGAAGGACTTGTCACCAGATGAACTTTCCGGTTTTTACGGCTTTTTGCCTGGGAGTAGGCCACAGTCAGCACCAACAGAACGATCAAAACTTAGTCACAAACCTGCAGTCTTACTGATGTGAAGAATCACAAGATAAGAGTTTGAGGCAAACTTAGCAATTGGAATGTGAGAGGAGGAATTTTGGAAAGGAGAGAGGCAGAGAAGGGGAGCCCCAAATTCTGTGCACAGCCTCTGCCTAAATCTGTAGTTGACCCCTGAACCATACATGCACAGGACAGACTCAAAGTAGCCCAAATAAGAATTGAACAGAGATACTCAATGCTGCCCACTAGAGAGGTGGGTGTCCGAGTTTGGAATTTAAGTACAACTAAATTGACTACCTGCTTAAAAAAATCAGTACTCTTCACAGGAACCTAACAAAATCCAGAGTTTCTACATTGTGTACTATATAACTTCCAGAATAAGGTAGGCATATGTAGAAATGGGAAAGTGCAACCAAAATTCAAGAGGAAGGTAATAAATAGAGACCATGACTCAGATGACCCAGATGTTGGAATTCACAGATAAAGATTTTAAAATGGCCATTATAACTGTGCTCAAGGACTTAGTGGAAAATATACATGTAAAGAATGAAACAATACAAAATGCAAGCAGAGAAACAGAGATTGTGAAAAAAAGTAACTCTAGACTATGAAATTTTAGAACTGAAAAATAAAATACGTGAAATTGTAAAATTAAAAAAAAATCACTGTATAGGCTTAACTTTTGGAAATGAACATAAGGAGAAGTCAGTGACACTTGAAGATAGAGTGATAGAAATTATCCTGTCTGAAAAACAGAGAAAAAAGAGTCTCAGTTACCAACTGAATGATATTAAAAGATCGAATATACATGAAATTAGAGTTCTAGAAGGAGAGGGGACAGAGACTGGGGCAAAATATATTAAAAGGAAATAATGGCTTAAAATTTCTCAAATTTGGTAAAAAACATAAATTTACAATTTATAACATTTGATGAATCTCAAGCAGGATAAATACAAAAGAAGTCATAGCTACACACATCACTGACCAGTGGCATGCAGTAGAAATATAGTGTGAACCAAGAATGCAAGCCACACACCTAATAGAAAATTTTCCACCAGCCACATTAAAAAACTAAACAGAAGCAAATAAATTAACTTTAATAATGTATTTTATTTGACCCAGTATATCCAAATATTATTTCCACATGTAATCAATATACAATTGTTATTGAGATAACTTTCATATATGTTTCCGTATGTATGTATATGTTGTATGTGTGTGTGTATATACTTTTAAGTAAATCATCTGGTATGTATTTTATACAGATAACATATCTCAATTCAGAAGAGCCACATTTCACTTATTCAGTAGCCACATGTAGCTAGCTGGTCTCTACCATATTGGGGAAAGTGAGAGAAATCACAAAAACCAAAGGTTTGAAAGCAGGGAGAAAAAAAAATTGTATTATATGCAGCGAATCAATATTTGAATGACCATTGGCTTCTCATCAGAAACAACAAAGACCAGGAAGCAATAGAATGACATTTTACATGCTGAAAGAGAAAAAAAAATTCAACCCAGAATTCTACATCCAATGAAAATACTCTTCAAGAATGAAGATGAAATAAAGGCATTTTCAAGTAAAATAAAATTAAGGCAATTCATCGCCAGCAGGCCTGCACTACGAGATACACTAAAGAAAGTTACACAAGTTAAAGGAAAAATATACCAGATGGGAACTCTGATTTTAGGAAGAATGAAGAGCATTAGAAATGGTAACTATCTGGATAAATATAAAATACTTTTTTTTCCCTCTTGATTTATTTAAAATGCAGCTGAATGCTTAAAGCAAAATAATACTGTTGTATTATAGTATAGGGTTTACAGTGTAGGTAGCTATAGTTCGAATAACAACTGTGAAGATAGAATTTATTTACATCTGGTAATGTAAACATAACATAAAAGTTTTGTATGCATCATACATATGTACATATCTGGACTGGGAAAGCTCTTTTTCTCTGGAAAAGCTCTATTTTTATCTCTGGGGATTCTTGGATTTTTTTTTTTTTTTTTTTTTTTTGAGACAGAGTCTTCCTCTGTTGCCCAGGCTGGAGTGAACTGGTGTGATCTTGGCTCACTGAAGCTTCCCTGGGTACAAACAATTCTCATGCCTCAGCCTCCTGAGTAGCTGGGACTACAGGCGCATACAACCACGCCTGGCTAATTTTTTGTATATTTATTAGAGATGGGGTTTCACCATGTTGCCAAGGCTGGTCTTGAACTCCTGAGCTCAGGCAGTCCACCCAGCTTGGGTTCCCAAAGTGCTAGGGTTATAGGTGTGAGCCACTGAACCTGGCCATCAGCTTGTGTTTGTTTTTGTTGTTATTGTTTGTTTGTTTGTTTTTTGAGACTGAGTATCCCACTGTCACCTAGGCTGGAGTGAACTGGTGTGATCTTGGTTCACTGCAACCTCTGCCTTCCGGGTTCAAGCGATCTTCCTACTTCAGCCTCCCAAGTAGCTGGGATTACAGGTACCTGTCACCACACCCAGCTAATTTTTGTACTTCTTTTCTTTTTTTTTAAAGTAGAGATGGGATTTCACCGTGTTGGCCAGGCAGGTGTTGAACTCTTGACCTCAGGTGATCCCCGTACCTCCGCCTCCCAAAGTGCTGGGATTATAAGCGTGAGCCACTGCACCCTGCCTGGCTTGTGTATTTTTAAGATCCCAATGCCACTGGCTACTCCCTTAAGCTTCCTTACTGATGGCTTGCAACTGGCCTAAATGATTTGACAGGACTTGCTTGATTACATAGAAGGCCCCTGCTAAGAGATCCTCCTTTGAGCTCTCCCACACCAAGATTCTTCACACAGATCCAGAGATGTAGTGTGGTCTGTGCAAATAAAGGGAGACTGCACATAGAGTATCTCTTGGCTTTCCAGTGCTTCCCTGGACTCTCTTTTTCTTGCTGTGTTGTACCCTTTGCCTTTAAATGTAAATTTTAATATGAATATGCTCAGTGAAATTTGGTTAAGTACTGTCAACTCTATAAACTGGCAAAATCTTTGTAACAACTGTAGCATAAAGAAGGGTGGTGGTGATACTTGCAGGGTTCTTGCATTCAATGTGAAATGATATATTAGCTCTAAATAGATGATGAGTAACCAAAACTATTATAATTATTAGAGTAACCACTAAAAATGCAAAGAGGTCTAACTAAAAAGTCAACATATAAGTTTAAATGGAATTTAAGGAAATTCAAAGCAAAGGAAGACACACACATACATACACACAATCTCCCTAACTGTAAAACACCGTAAGCCTAATGGTAGGGTATAAAGTAATTAGTGAAAGATTGCTTTTCTGCCCCTCTCCACAAATATCAAAGAATAATGAGGATGACAGCTTGTATTCTTCCAGAGAGTTTTGTATGCATCATACATATGTATATACAGATGTAGAATTTTCAACAAATATAGATTGTTTTGTGGCTGGCTTTTTCATATGAATCAACAATATGTCAAGGTCAAATTCCAGTGTCATACAGATCTACCTAATTCTATTAAAGGCTGCGTAACATTTCATAGAATAAACGTACTGTAATCTGCTTATCTATTTCCTTATTTAATAGATATGTAGGTTGTCTTCAATTGTTCACGTTGTATTTCTTTCTTATTGCTGCTGTAACAAATTACCATAAAATCAGCATCTTAAAACAATATGAATTTATTCTTTTACAGTTCTGGAAGTCAGAAGTCTGAAATCAGTTTTCCTGGCTTGAGGTCAGGCTGTCAACAGGGCTGGTTCCTTCAAGAGGATCTCAGGGGAAAATCTGTTTCCTTGCCCTTTTCACCTTCTAGTGTTTCCCTGCAGCCCTTGGCTTGTGGCCCTTTCATCCATCTTCCAAGCATAGCACTCCAATCTTTGCTTCTGTCATCACATTGCCTTCTCTTGAGAAAGATCTCAGGCTGGTATTTAAATTCCTGGTTGGCAGGGACTTTACCTTATTTCCCCTACTTGCACTGCATGTGGCATGTGTCATCGTTCCCAATGAGTACTTAATAAATACTTGTTTAAATAGTTAATGGGTGGTTCCAAAAATTACACAAATGGTTGATATGAAATACTTAGAATTCTGAGATTTTCTGAATTGCTTGCTATACATCCCATTGTCACTTTCTTACTGCGTCTTCCATTGAAGAAGATGGTCCTGGATGAACAGGAATGGGTTTGCCATTACAGGAGTCCATGACATTCAGGGATGTGGCTGTATTCTTCAGCCAGGATGAGTGGTTGTACCTGGACTCTGCCCAGAGAGCCTTGTACCGGGAGGTGATGTTGGAGAACTACAGCACTCTGGTCTCACTGGGTAAGAATTACTGTCTATAAGGAAGAATCTGTTATAGGAACGCCTCACAGGTCTATCTTTGGGGTTCCGAGCCTGTAGTTTTTTTTTTTTTACCGTATTGAGCCCCTGGGAAAGGTTGAACTGCTGTAGAGTTGAAACTGTACATTTTTGTTGTGATACCCTTCTTGCTATTTGTTTCTCCTTCCTCTGCTGTCCCTCACATCCCACCACCAATCAAAGTTTCCTCGTTGGAGTAGGCCAATGACTAGATCCCACTTTAGATTCTGAGAAACACTTAGGAACCCCCCATCTTAGAGGCATTCATTGCCAGGGCCCTATAATGTTCCTGAACTGAGACCTTCCTCACCCATTGGCAGCTCCAGTACCCCTGAGAAGTGCTTGTGCTGCCTTCTCTGCCTCTCAGGGCTTGCTTTCTTTGCTGTGTAAGTTCAGAGTGAGTGGTCTGTACTTGGATTGCTCTTCATGCTATTTGTTCAAACTTCGTTTCCTTCCTCATGAGCAGGGATTACATTTTCAATGCCAAAGGTGATTCATCAGTTGCAACAAGGACAAGATCCCTGCATGGTGGAAGGAGAAGTCCCTTCCGATACCTGTCTAGGTAAGTGAGAGGCTGGGAAATGGGCACAAGAGAGTCTTTATAGATGAGTGGGTCACAAAGAGGCAGTTCTTGGGAAAATTTTGGAAATATGGAGCCGTATTGAGATGCTCAGGGTTAGTTGTATTTTATTTGAGTTGTATAGGTTAAAGTACACACAATTACCTAATTACAATTATCTAATGTTAACCTATTTTCTCTCATGGATTGATGAAAGGAAATCAGGTTTTAACAGAGAATAGTTCACTGAGAATCAAAGCTGAGCTTGGGACTTGGGCATATTTCAGGACTTTAAGACATATTGACTTCAAATCTCCTGCAGATTTTCATTATTCACAAGAGATTCCTACAAAAAGAGTGCAGTTTTTTGGCTGGAGCTTATTAGAAGAAATGAATATGTCTCTCTTTGTGATAAAATAAAAAGGGGAAAATAAAAAGAAAGGTAATATAGGTCAGGCGTAGTGGCTCATGCCTATAATCCCAGCACTTTGGGAGGCTGCAGTGGGTGGATCATGAGGTCAGGTGATTGAGACAATCCTGGCCAACATGGTGAAACCCCATCTCTACTAAAAATACAAGAATTAGCTGGATATGGTGGTGCGTGCCTGTAGTCCCAGCTACTCGGGAGGATGAGGCAGGAGAATCACTTGAACCTGGGAGGTGGAGGTTGCCGTGAGCTGAGATCACACCATTGCACTTTAGCCTGGCAACAGAGCAAGGCTCCATCTCAAAAAAAAAAAAAGCTAATATGAAACAAATTGTTATCTTCTAATCACCAAGGATTAGATTGTTGCACATGGGTGATTTCCTCCATATTTTCCTCTTTTTTATAATGAGCATCCTAAACTTAAATCACATATAATTATCACAGTCATGCTGCAGGGCTGTTGTAATTTTCAAAACCTGAATGTCCCCCGACTCCTTTTTTTTTTTTTGAGATGAGTCTCTGTCACCCAGGCCGGAGTGCAGTGGTGTGATCACAGTTCACTGCACTCTGCCTCCCAGGCTCAAGTGATCCTTCTACCTCAGCCTCCTGAGTAACTGGTACCACAGGTATGTGCCACCATCCCTAGCTAATATTTTGTATTTTTTGTAGAGATGGGGTTTTGCCATGTTGTCCAGGCTGGTCTCAAACTCCTGAGCTCAAGCGATCTGCCTGCTTCAGCCTCCCAAAGTGCTGGGATTACAGGTGTGAGCCACCCAGCCTGTCCTCTTTTTAACAGACTGTTTCCCCCTTTGCAGACTATGATATACAATCACAGTCACATGAAATAAAGAAATTTAAGAAAACCAGTTCAAATATTTAAAAAATTATTGGGTACAGAGTTTCAGAGAGAGCATGAGGAGAAAATATAATGAAAGGGACATGTGAGTAAGAAGGAGAAAGTAGACAAGCTACCTGTTTCATTGCCTGGTATATGCAGAGTGGAAAATGATGATAGAATGGAGTATCCCATGGTATTCAACTTGGGCTTATCATTTGACATTTTTCTGTATCCTCGTATCTTCTACTCAGCCTGTTCTTCTGTGTCTAACTTTACTACATCCTGGGTGGAATCTCTTCATTTTCACTGTCAATTTGTCCAGTGTATTCTCCCATGCCACTCCTTAGCCTATTTACCCCTCTTTCCTGTATCCCATCCTGTTCTTCCCAAGATTCAAGTCAGCATTTGAGATACGATTATATCACTTTTCTTTTATATATACTGTTACCAATGTTATTGTCCCACTGATACATCAGTTTGTTTCTTCCAGCAGAGGAGGCATTAATTCTTCTGATGCATTTTAGGTTTCAAGACTTGGCCTGAAACAGAAGCATTGCCTCATCAGCAGGATATTTTTATAGAAGAAACACTGCAGGGAACGATAAAGAAAGAATTCATTAAGTATGGTCACTGGGACATTAACTTTGAAGAAGCTGTGGAATTTGAGAGCAGGATAGAAGAGGAGCAAGAAAAGAAACCTCTTAGGCAAATGATAGTCTCTCATGAGAAAACCATCAGTGAAGATGGAAACCATACAAGTCTTGAATTGGAGAAAAACTTATTTATAAATACAGCTCTCGTTACACAACAGAGTGTTCCTGTAGAAAGGATACCCAATATGTATTATACATTTGGAAGAGATTTTAAACAGAATATTGATCTCATGAAATGCTTCCAACTTTACCCAGGAGGAAAACCTCACATCTGTAATGAATGTGGGAAGAGCTTCAAGCAGAATCTTCATCTTATTGAGCACCAGAGAATTCATACAGGTGAGAAACCCTACAAATGTAATGAGTGTGAAAAAGCCTTCAGCCACAGATCATCCCTTCTTTCTCATCAGAGAATTCATACTGGAGAGAAACCTTACAAGTGTAATGAATGTGAGAAAGCATTTAGCAACAGTTCAACCCTTATTAAACATCTGAGAGTGCATACTGGAGAGAAACCGTATCGTTGTAGAGAATGTGGTAAAGCCTTTAGCCAGTGTTCAACCCTCACTGTACACCAGAGGATTCATACTGGAGAGAAACTCTATAAATGTGGTGAATGTGAGAAGGCCTTCAACTGTAGAGCAAAACTTCACAGGCATCAAAGAATCCATACAGGCGAGAAACCCTACAAATGTAGCGAATGTGGGAAAGGTTACAGCCAGTTTACATCTCTAGCTGAACATCAGAGATTTCATTCTGGAGAACAACTGTATAAATGCCTGGAATGTGGGAGAACCTTCACACGTATTGCAACCCTTATTGAACATGAGCGAATTCACACTGGTCAAAAACCTTATCAATGCAATGAATGTGAGAAAGCCTTCAACCAGTATTCGTCCTTTAATGAACATCGAAAAATTCATACTGGGGAAAGACTTTATACATGTGAGGAATGTGGGAAAGCCTTTGGTTGCAAATCTAATCTTTATAGGCATCAGAGAATTCATACCGGAGAGAAACCGTATCAGTGTAATCAGTGTGGAAAGGCCTTCAGCCAGTATTCATTTTTAACTGAACATGAGAGGATCCATACTGGAGAGAAACTGTATAAATGTATGGAATGTGGGAAAGCCTACAGCTACAGATCAAACCTTTGTAGACACAAAAAAGTTCACACGAAAGAGAAACTCTATAAATGGAAGGAATATGGGAAACCTTCCATCTGCAGCTCCTCACTTACTCAGTATCAGAGATTTCTTAGAGGAGATAAGGCCTATGAGGTTTAGTTCATCTCTCAAATAATCCAAGACTTCTCATTGGGGAATAAGGAGAATAATAAGTAGGGTACAAACTCCTAATAGATTTAAGTCTTTTTTACTTCTCCTGAAGGAAATATGTTAGTTGCCACTAAGTAATAGTAAAGTTGATTAGTGAAATTATGAAGAGCACTGACTTGTTAAGTTTTAAAAGAACCATAAATTCTAAGGTTTCTAAAATCCTATAAATACTTTTTTAATTCATAGAAAAAATATAAAAGGCCTAACTTTAAAAAAAATGAAAAATAGTTGAATATACATATTGTTTCTCTCATAAGACCATATTCTCTTCATAAGAGTAAGCTTCAATATGTGAAATTTCTTTTAAAAACAGTCACTGAGTTGTTAATAATGTGAATAAGTGCATGGCCTTTTTTAAATAGTGGGCCAACATAGGAAGCACTCCTTTTCATAAAGAGCAGCAAAACATAAAAAGGAAATTCTTTAAATTTAACTCTTTATGTGGAAATAATAATGCTGTTTTTATGAGCTTTCCCACCAGCAACTTATATGTGTAAACAAACATATATACGTGTGTGTGTGTGTGTGTGTGTGTGTGTGTGTGTGTGTGTGTGTGTAGATACACATACACATGCAGCTTTGGGAAACTTTTTCAAAAGTCCTTTATTATTAAAAAATGTAGTTTTATTAATTTAGAATTTAGTTCTTAGAATTATGCCCAAAGGTAGACTCTGTTTCTTTTCCTTTCTTCTGTTATTTCTTAATTTGATGTGGTTTTATATAACTGAACAGAGTACTATTATGAACAGAGTACCGTAGAAAGTGCATTAACTGAAGCTGTTGGAAAGACTGTCATGTACATACTTTGTTATCTTTGCAGAAGGTATATATTTGGCAGAATCTCAGGCTACGTGTCTGGTAGCTCATTAGAGCCAGGAGAGATTTTAGTTTAATTATAACCTTTCATTGTACTAATGAAGAATTTGAACTTAATGAACAGAGTCAAGACTAGAATCTAGGTATTCGGTTCTGGTGTTTTGAGATAATTATAGGCTCATTTCCAACCTGAGATTCCAAGAGAACTATTTGTTTTGTAGCCTGGTTAGACATAGTTGCAGTAATTTAAAGTTACTGTTTTACCTTTAAGGGTTTCCTCTGACCTTAATCTTAATAATTGACTCACAACTATATTCTTTTTTCTTATGAGTCCCTAATTATGCTTGCTTTTATTATAATTATACTTAAATCCCTAAAGCTAGCTGAGCTCCAGATAGTGTAATTGTTTTTGGAGGCTTCACCTATAAGGTTGCCTTCTTATTACACATACTTTAGGAATTAGTTTGTGTAAAGTTATATATGAAGAATTTATTATTAAGCATTCTCTTCATCATTTTAAATGTCTGATTCCCCTCCAGGCCTTTTCCCTCCAATTTTATATTTGACTTTCATTCAATTCACAGTTGGTATCATTAAAAAAAAAAAAATCATTCTAATACAATTAGCTAGACCTTCTGAGAAAGATACAGAATTAAACTCAAGCATTCAGTATAGTATATTTCTTAATTGACTGGTTTTAGCTTATCAGAAAGTAATTGTTTTATGTATTTAAATACAGTACAAAGAAAATTAGGTGTTTAAACAGACCTCAATATTTAACATTGTACCCAATAGTGGTGTGCTTACTTAGTATCCAAATTTTGGTTTCTAAGTGCCATTCCCCACTAAAAGGAACCAGGGTTCTTGGAGAAATAGCTGATTCCATGTTTGGAGCAGGGGAAGTGGGTGGTGTGACTAAAATTTTTTTAATTAAGAAGATAAAAAGCAAGATAGTATTTGAAGACTAATGGGGTAATGTCAGAAGGGAACAGGTGCCGACTGGCCAAATGCAGGACAACTTATAATAAAAAAGAATAATCACTATAAGGAAAAGAAGTTCCTAATGATGAAAGTAGAGAAAAAAGAAAACTTTATAAAATTATTTGAAGTATGCCTTTTAAATGTACACAGAATTATAGATTTGGAAAAATTACCATTGTACAACCCTTAATGTAATTAAATCTGGCAAAAATCTATGGTAAAGCCCATTAGTTGAAAAAAATTTTAAGGAACTTTGGTTTAAAAAGTTTCAAAAGATCACTGATACCTATTACAAAAGAATTGCCTTTACAATGAGATTTGGCTGTCAAACTGCATTTCTCTCCTTCTGGAATAAGCCAACATCATGTGCTCCTGATGGGATGCAGTATGAAGCATATGTGATCATCCTGGATGATCTGCCAAAAATGTTTACCCCAAATTTAATTAAATCTCTTATCTAGACTTATCTTCCTGTTTAAAGAAATACAAGGAATAGAGGAACAAGTTAAATTACACAGTATGGAAATAGACAAATCCAGAGTTGTTACGGAACAACTGGTCTAAACTTTTCAAAAAGCAAATGTAATAAAACAAAAAGTGGTCTCTTCTAAATTAAGACAAGAGACATAACCAAATGGAAAGTGTGATCCTTTATTAGCTTCTGATTCATTAAAAAAAAAACCTATAAAAGACATTTGGGGGGATATTTGGGGAAATATGAAGATGGAATGGGTATTAGAAAATGTGGTATGTTTGGTTTTTCTAGAAATGATAATTGAGTTATGTTCTAATTTTAGGAGATGCATGCAGAAGTTTTGAGTTTGAAAAGTCACGATGTCTGCATCATATTTTCAAATATGTACAAAATTAGTCAACTGCTTTTTGTGGTGGATGTAGAGATGTTCATTGGTCATTTAAAATTTTTTTCTATAGATGTAAATTTTTAATAAAAATTAATGCAAAAAGTGATTGGATAAAGTAATGAATATTAATCTTTCAATCAGAGTTCTCTATTTATATTCTTAGGAAGTTCCTGTTTGAGAGTTTATCTTCCAGGAATGTAATCAATGGAAAGAAAGTAACTTTGGGTGGTACTGGTTCCACTTTAAATGGAATGAGCATGCCCCACTTTACCTCTCATGCTAGTAACTAATGCATGGAGCAGCTGTCTGGGAACCCTCAAAAGTAATGATAACAGGCTATAATTTGAAACAAGATTATTGTGGCACTCCTGGGCATTCCTGTGGTGAGGACAGTGATGGCTGAGCAGGCATCTACACCTCAGAGTTAGGAACTCTTCACTCTGGTAAGAGGATCTGTGGGCCAAACAGGGTTAGGAGAATCCCCATTGCTTTTCTTCCCTCACTATCTTCCTGCTACTTGAACCTGAAGGTGTGTTAGCAGAGAGGAGAACTTAAACCCTTGGGTTTCTAACTTGAAGACCAGGAAGAGGAAGTGGCTCCTGAGATCTGGAAGGCATCAAGGTGGTGAAAGATAAGGAAGCTCAAGAAAGTGATCTCATATGGTTGTTTATGTGATCTGTTCTATATATGTGTAGGTCTGACCTGATAATTGTTCAGGTCTGACATTGGGCATATAAGATAGATCCAAATAGCACTGAAAATACTTAGAAAACTGGACTGGCGTTAGAATCACAGCCCACAGGAGATTGATTGGAACTGGTGACCAAGACCTAACCAGTTAAATTGACTGCTGGAAAAAATACTCCAACATTTTCCAGAAGAATTAGATACCCAGAGGCTCATAATATTCAAAATGTCGAAGATGCAATGCAGAATCACATGAAATACATGAATCAGGAAATTTTCAACAATTCAAAGGAAAGACACAACAGACAGTAACCACAAGGTGACACAGATGTTGGAATTATGAGAAAGACTTTAAAGCAGATATTATAACAATGTTTCAGAAATTGTGACCATTCCAGAAATGGATGGAAATGTCAATTGTTTCAGCAGGAAAATAGTAATTTGACTCATTTCTAATAAATAGAATATGATAGAAATGAGGCCATGTCACTTAAAAGATTTGGTTATGAAAAGACTGGGGCTTCTGCATAGGCATGCACTCTCTTGAATTACTTGACTTTGGGAAGCCAGTTGCCATATTGTGAGGACACTTAGCCTATGGAGAGTTCCATATAGTAAGTAACTGAAGCTCATGGCCAACAGCCAGCAAAAAACTGGCCTCCTAGCTACTATGTGAGTGAGCTTAGAAGTGGATCCTTCACCTGAGCCTTCAAATAACACTGCAGCCACAGCCAACTACTTGCCCATAACCTCATGTGAGATGCTGAGCCAGAAAGACCTAGCTAAACCACTCACTTCTGGCTTTTTAACCCCCCAAAACTCTCGGTTAGTAAATGTTTTAACCGGTAGGTTTTGGGGTAATTTATTATGCAGCAATAGATAACTAATACAGAAATTGGTACTTAGAGGTAGGCAGCTGCCATAATGAAAACTCAAAATAATGAGAGTGGATTTGGAACTTGGTAGTGGGTGTTAAGTAGACATGTGCTGGTAAAAACCTAAAGTGCTTTCAAGAAACTACTTGCAGAAGCATCATAGTCTTTGACAAGGCTGTAGATGAGAACTTTTAGAAAAGTAAGGTAAGTGTTACTGGAAAACGAGGAAGGAAGAACTTATGTAGTGGCAGACTGAAAGCAAAACATGGGCCTACTATGATCTCACTAGAGAGATTTCCTGGCAGAGTGTTGAAGTTGCCATCTGGCTTCTTGATTATAGTAAAATACGAGGAGAGATTAAAAACTATAAGAAAGACCATTAAACAAAAAGGATCGAGGGCTTGATGGTTTTGGAGATAGTCTTATCAAGACAACAGGGTATACTAAAATTAACAAATTACTTCTGAGCAAAGATCAAATTCCCTGGAAAACACCCTCCAATGATGAAGCTCATTATAATATTTAATAAAAATTAATGAGTTGACAAGGATATGGAAAAATTGGAGCCCTCACACAATGATAGTGGGAGTATAAAATGGTGCGGCCTCTTTGAAACACAGACTGGAATTTACTTCAAAGATTAAATATAGTGTAATCATGTGACTTAGCAATTCCACTCTTAAATTTATACCCAAGAGAATGAAAACAAACATTTATATGTGTATATGAATGTTCATAGCAGCATTATTCATAATAGAAAGTGGAGACAACCCAGTGTTCAACTGATGAATGAATAGGTAAAATGTGGCATATTTATATAATGAAACGTTGCTTGTCAATAAAAAGAAATAAAACACTGAAAAAATAAATGCTACAACATGGGTCAACCTTGAAAACATGCTGAGTGAAGGAAACCAGTAACAAAGGACCACATATAGCATGGTTCCATTTAGATGTGATTTTCAGAATAAGCACATCTATAGAGACAAAGTAGATTATCTTTCTCCAAGGGCTTTAGAGAATTGGAGGAAATGTGGGCCAATGGCTAATGGTTGTGGAATTTCTTTTTGAAATAATGAAAATGTTCTAAAATCATGCTAATTATTCCACAACTCTGAATATACTACAAGGCTTTATATGGGTGAATTGCATGGTATATGAATTGATATAAAGATTGTACACTTTATGTGGGTGAATTGCATGGTATGTGAATTCTATCTCAATAAAGTTTGTTGTAAACAACCTATTGCAAATGATTATCTGTTAATGCCAATCTGTAATAAAAATGTATTTCATCTTTGGAAATGTTCTTTTACCCTGATAGGCATTGTCTAATGCTGATATCTGTCCATAAGCATATTATTCAATTGGGCATATTCATGGCTTGGAAGTCATTTACAGAATTTCAGTAGATTCTTTGGGTGTTTCCCTTTCAGCACACTTGTTACATTGCAGACTAATAAGAAGGGTTGGGTGGACGCTCCTCAGTTGTACTGTTAAGTGAATTTTGAAATATGTATATTTCTTTTGCATTTGCATTATGATCTAAAAAAATGCTGTTGGAACTGGAGTTTGTGCTCAGAATCCATATGTGGAAAATATTTGTGAGAATGGAGATATCACTTCTTATTTTAAACTTGGACAGCATGTGAAATATGTAAAGCATTTTCACATTACTTGTGATTCAAATATTAGTTGTCATTGAAATGACTTTGCAGCAGAATAAGCTTTGCATATAAGCTCTGATTTGCCTTGAAATGTTAGGTTGAATTCATTAAGAAACATAAACTTTGCAGCAAAAGCTCATTTCTAGCCATTCCATGTTTAATAATAGTGGTTGAACAAAGTTCTTATTTAGAAAAATTTCACTCCCAGCCCTGAGCTTAAAAAATTGCAGTCAAACTTTATTACTGCTAAGTCATTAAACTGCTGTGTGGCAGAGCTAGTCAGGATATTTGGCTTCTATTTCTGGGGAAAAAAGTCACAGAGCTGACAATAGTTAAGTCCATAAGAGCAAATGAAGTTCACTTTTGACATTACTTGTTCAAATAAGACAGACTTACATATTTCCTGCATACTACCTGCTGATGAATACCACAGGTTTTAAACACCTTAAATTTGTGCAAGATTTGTAAACTTGTCTAACCAAGCCTCAGAAAAAGTTCTTTAGGCCAGGTGCAGTGGCTCATGCCTGTAATCCCAGCACTTTGGAAGGCCAAGGCAGATGGATCACTTGAGGTCAGGAGTTCAAGACCAGCCTGGCCAAAATGGCAAAACCCTGTCTCTACTAAAAATACAAAAATTATCTGGGCATGGTGGCATGTGCCTGTCACAGCAACTTGGGAGGCTGAAACATGAGAATTGCTTGAACCCAGGAGGCAGATGTTGGAGTGAGCCAAGATCATGCCACTGTACTCCAGCCTGGGTGACAGAGTGAGACTGTCTCAAAAAAAAAAAGTTCTTTACATATTTTTACTACCAGCAGTTGGAACACATTGGGTTTACTAAATTAGTATTTTCTTTGAAAATATTCTTGCTTGTGGTTGGTTCCACACAATCTATTTGTAGAGGCTAATTATTCAGTCATTTCAAATGATATTAACTCATCAGCAACAACTGAGTAGTATCACTAACATCATTGACTCATCAAGAGCCAAGTAAAACCACTTAAAATCATTTGCCATATTATTTGACTATTGACATTGCTAGCAATGTTCTCAACTCTTTAAACGACTAATGTCACTGGTCTGGAAAGTGCCTCCAGATAGAAAGTCAGGGGTATTGAGGGCTCACTTTTGTTTCCTTTCACTTGGGGATTAGAGTTCTGTATTGCATGCTGTCCATCATTTGGAAAAAATATTTTTTTCCAGATGTACGGTTTCTTTCTCTTGGATAGGCTAGTCTAGTATCAGTTTCTCAATCATGGATGGTAGTGTACATACACAAAAATAATCTTTAAATTACAATTTTGTTAAATGCTATTAAGGAAAACTACAGACTATTATAAAAGCATTCAATAGAGACTTGCATCTACTCCAGAGCATGGTATGAGGTCAGAACGTGCTTTTTTGAGTAAGAATCATAAGGCAGAGATCTTGGGACCGTTGAGAAACAGGACTTGTTGCAGGCAGACAGAAGAGTGCATAAGAAGGCCCTGTTTCTTCTTTCCCGTTCTTTTTCACCTTTGCATGTCAATTTCTACTGACCTATCTTCAGGCTCACTGATTCTTTCCTTGGGCCTGTCTAGTCTACTGATGAGCCCATCAAAGGCATTCTTCATTTTTGCAAGCATTTTTCATTTCCAGCATTTTCTTTTCTTTTTTAGAGTTCCATCTCTCTTTTTATATTATCCGTCAATTCTTGCATGTTGTCTATGTATTCAATTAGAGCCCTTAATATGTTAATTATTGTTATTTTAACTTTGCTATTTGATGACTCCAAAATCTGTCATATCTGAGTCTGATTCAGATGCTTGCTTTATCTCTTCAGATTGTATTTTTTTTTGCCTTTTAGCATGTTGTGTAATCTTTTGTTGAAAGCTGAACATGCTGTATCTGGTAATAGGAACTGAGGTAATCAGACTTTTACTGCAAGCTTTCATGTTAATCTCTAGGAGCTAGGCTGTGCTTAATTTTTGTTGTAGCTGCAGGTGCCATAGGCTTCAGTTTCCTCTAGTTTCCGTGTGTGTGTGTGTGTGTGTGTGTGTGTGTGTTTGTTTGTTTTGTTTTATTTATTGCTTCCCTGTTGTCTTTGGGATCCCTAAGAATTTCTTCTTAAGTAGAGTATATTTAAGAAGAATTCCTTCTTAAAGGGAGTCCTGCAGCTCTCTTAGTTGCAATCCACTGTCATTATTCTGGAGTCCTATTGATATAGTAGTACATGTTGAGGAGAGGAGGTATATAATAATCTATAATATTATAATTAAATCTCAAGTTTTTAATGGGTTTCAGTCCCTGAGATGTGATCTTCAGAGGCATTTCTTAGCTTTCCCCCCCCCATTCCTAGGTGAAGGAGTGGAGTTGTCTAATTGCCTTTCTTCCAGTTCAGAAAAATTTTTAGTAAAGTATTGCTCTTGAAGGGAAGCCTTTGTTTCAGAGAACATTCTGGCATATTTCAAAATGGTAACTTTCCCCAGGCATATTTCAAAATGGTTACTTTTCTCCTACCTCTGCCAGAAGCATAAAGGGATTTTTCTCTGATTTCACTGTGAGAACCTGGTTTGGTTCCTGGAGGTAAACCTCCCTACAGCTGTGACCCCAGTCTTACTCTCAAGCCAGTCCATGATCTGCCTCCCACAATGTGTCAATCACCATGTAAGTGTTCCTACCATTTACTGGCTGCAGAAGCTTCTGCTCCTGGTTAGCTGGTCTTGCCTTTGATTCTCTGTATCCACCTGCCTCTCCAGTTTTCGGGGTGGCAATATGTCCTGTGACCTCAGCTATCTGATGGATCTAAGAGGAATCACTGGTTTTCAGTTTGTTTAGCTTTTTGCTTATTGTGAGGATGTGAATGATGACTTCCAAGCTCTCTACATGTATCTAAGCTGAAGCTGGAAGCATCTCTCCTTAGCTGAGGGTTTGGAAGTGGTAGAGGGGGATATCTGATCAGTCTGCACTTCTTTCCGTCAACTTCTCCTTGTAATTGGCTTAAATGCGGTGCTGCTAGACACAGCTGACATCATCTAGCCTGGACTTTTGGTGATCACGTGTGGGTAAATGTGGCAGACAGAGATTATCCCAAAGCAATGAATGGGAGGAAGAAAAGTGTAAGCTATAAACTATTCTCCAACACCATCTTCTCATTGCAGTGTCTGGCTGCTCCAAACCTGAGTTTTGTAAAAAACAAAACAAAAAGACAAAACACACACATACACACACACACACACACCCCAAAATATTTTGCCACAGGCCAACTTGCACTGGTTCAAATCTGCTTTCTCAGGCTTTCTCATGGTAGTTATGTTGATTCATCAGATCAATAATCTTACCTCATTTTGGGAGGTTCTCCAGAGTTATTGTAGGGAAAAAGAAACTCATGCTCATTCACCATCTTGTATGGAAACCAAGAAGTTTAAAATTAAACCTTCCTTGATTTTTGAGAATAAATCTAACTTAGTGTGGCACATCACCTTTTTATCCACAAATGGATATAGTCTACTAATATTGGGGTTAGGAATTTTGCATCCATGCAATTTTTTGTGTGTGTTTTCCCTTCTGGTCCTTATGTAATTTTGGCATTAGAGTTATGACATCATGAAATAAATTGAAGAATGCTTCCTTTCCCCCTATTATCTAGAAGAGTTTGTATAACAGGATTATATACTTCGTGAATGGTAGCATTTGTCTACAAACATTCTGAGTCTGATATTTCCTTCGTGGAAATATTTTAAATGTCAAGTTTGATTCTTTTTATGATTATAATTCTAATCAGGTTTTCTATTTTTCCTTGTGTAAATTTTGTTTTCTAAGAATTTGTTCATTTTACTTATTTCCGTTTTTTTGGCATGAATTTTTTGTTTGTATTATTTCTTCATTAGCCTTCTAATTTCTACTCCATGAATTTGTTAATATTATTTTTTCATTAACGTTTCAATTTCTACTCTTTCAATAGTTAAATTCTGTTTCTTATTTTTAAAGTTTTTCATGTATTCATCTGTCTTTTATTCCTCATCAATATTACCAGAAGTTTATAAATATTAAGTCAACTTTTGGCTTTGTTAATCCCTTATAAGTTTTTTTTAAATAATTAAATTCCATGCTTAATAAACTTGGCATTTTATTTCCTTCTAATTTCTTTGGTTTTGTTTCATTACATAGCTCATTTGTTAATTTTCAAACATTTTTTCTAATTTTTGTATGAAGACTATAAGTACTTCCAAGCACTTCCATGACAAAATTTCATACCATTTTATGTTTCAGTCAGCTTTCTCAGATTGAATCACAAGTTTTGCTATATGCTATTCAGTTAGGAGTATTTTTTATTTTGTTTTGGTTACATTAAAAACTTTGGTTACATTAAACTTTGTTCAAGGTCTGCATATAGGCATTTAATATGAGGAATATCATTTCTCTCATAAATGTTATTTCATTACAATTACAAAGAGATAAAAAATTATGAGTATAACATCATTTCCCAATGTGATATATTTGTAAGTCTTTAATTTTTCCTATGTTTTACTTGCTTTGATTTGTTGAAATGTCATTTTATACCTGCATATAATAAAAGTTTGGAAAAAATTGAGCATATTTTTGTTTTCCATTTCATTTTCTTTAATAATTCACTTTTATTTATTTCACAATTTTTAATTGGTATGTAATAACTGTATATATTTTGGGGCTAAATGTGATATTTTGATAGTTGTGCATGATATGCAATGATCAAATCAGGGAAATTAGGATATCCATCACCTCAAACACTTTTCTTTGTGTTGGAAACAATAGAATTCTTCTCTTCTACCTATTTTGAAATGTACAGCACATTATTATTAACTATAATTTTCCTGCTATACTATTTGAATACTAGAATTTATTCCTTCTATTTAACTGTATTTTTATACCCTTAACCAGCTTTTCTTCGTCTTTTCCTATCCACTTCCCTCCCCAGCATCTGGTAACCACCATTCTAATCTATACTTCCATGAGATCCACTTTTGTAGTTCCCACATATTAGTGAGAATGTGATATTTGTCTTTTTGTGCCTGGTTTATTTTATTTGACATGATGACCTCCAGTTCCATACATGTTGCTGGAAATGATAGGATTTTGTTCTCTTTTACGGCTGAATAATATCCCATTGTGTATATGTACCATATTTTCTTTATCTGTTCATCCATTAGGTTAGGTTGATTTCACATCTTGGCTATTGCAAATAGTGTTGCAATAAACATGGGCATGCTGATATCTTTTCCATATAGAGATTTCCTTTCTTTTGTATACATATCCAGCAGTGGGATTGCTGGATCATATGGTAGTTCTATTTTTAGTTTTCTGAGGAACCTCCATCCCATTTTCCATAATGGCTGTACTACTTTACATTCTTACCAACAGTATATGGGCATTCCCCTTTTTCTGCATCTTCACTAGAATCGTTTTTTTTCTGTCTTCTTGATAATAGTTATTCTAACTGGAATGAGATAATATCTCATGTGCTTTTGATTTGCATTTCCCTGATGATTAGTGAGGTTGAACATTTTTTCATATACCGGTTGGCCATTTGTATGTCTTCTTTTGAGAAATTTCTATTCAGGTCTTTTGTCCATTTTTAAAATTTAGTTTAATTTAATTTTTCCCTCATCTTCTCTGTGATGGTGTTTTCTCATATTTCGATCAGATTATTTGTTTCTTTTTTTCTATTGAGTTGTTTGAATTTTTTATTATTCTTGTTATTAATCCTTTATCTGATGGATAGTTTGCAAATATTTTCTACCATTCTGTAGGTCTCTTCACTTTATTAATTATTTCCTTTACTGTGCAGAAATCTTTTAGCTTGATGTAATCCCATTTTGTTCTGGTTGCCTATGGTTTTTTAATTTTGAGACAGAGTCTCACTCTGTTGCCCAGGCTGGAATGTCATGGTGCAATCTTGGCTCACTGCCACCTCTGGCCTTCCAGGTTCAAGCAACTCTCCTGCCTCAACCTCCCAAGAAGTTTGGATTATAGGTACCCACTATAATGCCCAGCTAATTTTTGTATTTTTAGTAGAGACAGGGTTTTACCATGTTGGCCAGGCTGGTCTCTAACTCCTGACCTCAAGTGATCTGCCCACCTTGGCCTCCCAAAGTGCTGGGATTACAGGCATGAGCCACAATGCCCAGCCAGTTGCCTATGATTTTGAAGTCTTACCCCAAAATTTTGCCCATACCAGTGTCCTAGAATGTTTTCTCAGTGTTTTCTTTTCGTTGTTTCACAGTTTTAGGCCTTATGTTTAAATCCGTAATCCATTTTAAGTTGAGTTTTGTATATGGTAAAATATGAGGATCTAGTTTTATTCTTCTACTTATTTCTAAGATCGATGTGAGCAGGCAGATGCCTTTCCACCAAGGCCCTAGTGTACACAATTCCTTCTGGATCCTTTAACAGATGGTTTTGGTTGCAGGTTCAAAGTCAAACAGGGTGATAGCCAAAGCCCCTTGAACCTAGGAACAAGATTGGGGGATCAGCCAACTGGGTATCAGTATGCATTCGCAAAACAATCCTCCAAGATCTTGGGCTCCACCAAGATTTAACAAACTCCTATCTGAATCCTGAGGCAGAGAGACTTTTGATTGTGGATAGGTGTAGAATTCTTGTTGTTGTGTGGAAATTTGAGCCGGTTACCTTCTATTCTGCTATCTTGGTGAAAAGAATTTTCTGATTTTCTAATTTTCAATGGTTTTTTAACCTATGATTTATTTAGAGGTATGATTTTAAAATTTCAAATATATATTTTTAGCTAAATTTTTAGATATTGATTTCTAATTTAATTACGTGTACTTAAGTTACATTAAGTAAAAAATCATTTTTACTTATTATTATTCTTTATTTGCCTAATATATTGTCATTGTCATAAATATTTCGTATGTGTTTGAAAAAAATGTGAGTTGTTCAATTGTTGGAGGCTCAGAGATATATGTGTGTTCCTTAGATCAAGCTGGAGGCTTTGTTAATTTCTCCTTGAGGTTAAGGAGTCACATGTCCACTTTTGATATATTAACCAGGTTAATTGAATTTTTACATCTTTATAATATTTATTTGGTGACCCTTGTCTATCCAGTAATTTTTTTTTGCCTGAAAGTCAATAGCCATAGCTAATAGAATTGTGGTCATTTATATTAGAAGCACTGTAGTTTAAATTGCTTTAGAATTAAGGAAAGAACTGCCATATTTGGGAACTTTGCTAGGAATTTAAAGGCCTATTCTCTTTCACCACTAAAACTTTGTATTATGGGTTGTCACACATTATTGGAAATGGTACTTAGTCTAATTCCAATTGTTAGAAATGGACAATTTTATACTAAAAGTTGAAATATAGGTTCCAGAAATTTCTGATTTGATAATTCAGGCCAAACATACTGCTGAAAACAGCTAAAAAGGCAAAAGGCTGAGCAAGAAAAACAAAACTCTTGAAAGCATCAAATAGCTGAAAGGTGAGTTGGAAATTCTCAGCCAACATCAGGGAGGGGATTGGAATTCATAGAGGTAAGCCATAGCCACTAGAAAACTGAAACAGTCATATGAACCAACTTGACCTAACTGACACAGAACACTTTAGCCAACAACAGCAGAATATGCATTATTTTCAAACACACATGAACCATATACCAGGCCATTTACAAAGTCTCAATACATTTAAAAGGATTGAAATAACACAGAGTATGCTTTTCTGGACACAATGATATTAAATCAAAAACGGGAATAAAACTGGGGCCTGTGCATGGTGGCTCATGCCTATGATACCAGCATTTTGGGAGGCTGAGACAGGGAAATTACTTGAGGTCAAGAGTTTGAGACCAGCCTGGCCAACATGGTAACACCTGTCTCTACTAAAAATACAAAAAATTAGCTTGGTATGGTGGTGCACACGTGTAATCCTAGCTACTTGGGAGGCTGAGGCAGGAGAATTGCTTGAACCTGAGAGGCCAAAGTTGCAGTGAGCCGACATTGCACTACTGCACTCTAGCTTGGTGACAGAGTGAGACTCTGTCTCAAAAATAAATAAATAAATAAATGAATAAATAAATAAATAAATATTGGGAGATACCTAAGTATTTTGAAAATTAAAAACAAATTTTAAATAATCCATAAGTAGAAGACCAAACTAACCCAAAGAAAGAAGAAAATATTAAGCATTCAAATGAAAATCAGTGCAGGCCTGGCACGGTGGCTTACACCTGTAATCTCAGCACTTTGGGAGGCCAAGGTAGGCAGATCATGAGGTCAGGAGATCGATACCATCCTGGCCAACATGGTGAAACCCTGTCTCTACTAAAAATACAAAAAATTAGCTGGGCATGGTGATGCATGCCTGTAATCCCAGGTACCTGGGAGGCTGAGGCAGGAGCATCACTTGAACCAGGGAGTCAGAGGTTGCAGTGAGCTGAGATCACACCACTACACTCCAGCCTGGCAACAGACAAGACTCTGTCAAAACAAAACAAAACAAAACAAAACAAATGAACAAAAAAATCAGTGCAGTAGAAAATAGAAAAACAGGAGAGAAAAATCAGTGAAACAAAAAGTTGCTTCTTTGAAAAGACCAAGATTGAAAAACCTTTGGCTAAAATAAGAAAAAGGTGAAAAAACACAAATGCATAAATAATGAGTGAAAGAGAGGATGTCATTACTAACCCTACAACAGTTGAAAGAATTATTCATGTCATACATGAATAATTGTATGACAAAAATTAGGCAACTCAGATGAAATGGAAGTTTCTAGAAAGATACAAACTACCAAAAGTGATTCAAGAAGAAGAAATAAAGAATCTTAATAGACTTATAATAAGCAAAAAAAATTGAATTCATAGTATAAAATCTGGCCACAAAGAAAAGCTTGGCCCAGAGGTTTTCACTGGTGAATTCTATCAAACATTTAAGACAGAAGTAGTATCAGTTCTTCACAAACTCTTCGAGTAGAAAGAATAGGAAGGACCACTTTCCAGTTTATTCTATGAGGCCGGTATTACCCTGAAACCAAAGCCAAAGACATCATGTGAAAACTACAGAATATAGGTGCAAATGCCCTTAACAAAATCATAGCAAAACAACTTTAGGAACAGAGAAAAAGAATTATATGCCATGACCAAGTGGGATGTATCTGTGGAATGCGAGGTTGATTTAACATTTGAAAATCAATGAGTATAATAGACAATATTAATAGGATAAAGGACAAAATTTATGTGATTACCTCAGTAGATACAAAAAAGGTATTTGATAAAGTCCAATACCCATTAATGATAAAAACTCTCAATAAATTAGGAATAGAAGGCACTTCCCTCAATCTAATAAAGTGTATCTATAGGCACGGTGTGGTGGCTCATGCCTGTAATGCCAGCACTTTGGGAGGCTGAGGTGGGTGGATCACAAAGTCAGGAGTTCGAGACCAGCCTGACCAACATGGTGAAACCCCGTCTCTACTAAAAATACAAAAATTGGCTGGGTGTGGTGGTGCGTGCCTGTAATCCCAGCTACTCAGGAGGCTGAGGCAGGAGAATCAATTGAACCCAGGAGGCGGAGGTTGCAGTGAGCCGAGATCACACCACTGCACTCCAGCCTAGGTGACAGAGTGACTCTATCTGAAACAATAAATAAATAAATAAAAACAAAATGCATCTATAAGAAGCTAACAGCTAACATCATACTTAATGGTGGAATATTGGGTGCTTTTCCCATAAGGCAAGCATGTTGGCTCTTGCCATTTCTATTCAGCATTGTAGGGATCTCTAGCCAGTCTAATAATGAAGACAGCAATCCAGATTGAAAAAGGACAAATACACCTGTCTTTATTTCAGCCTAGGCAACAGAGTGAGACCCTGTCTCAAAAAGAAAAGAAAATACTAAGGAATCCATACCGAAAAAAAGCTACTAGAACTAATAAACATGCTGAATACATTTGAGGACCTAGGATTAAGATACAAAAAGCAACTGTACTTTACAAGGAATGAGCAATATGAAAATGAAATTAATAAAACTAGTCCACCAAAGATAATAAAATTCTTAGGAATAAACTTAACAAAAATATGTAAGGCATGTATGTTGAAAACTACAAAATACTGCCTGAGAGATATTAAAGAAAATCCAAATAAGTGGAAAGACATTTCAAGTTCATAGACTGAAAGACACAATATTGTTAGGTGCCATTTCTCTATACATTCAATGTGACTTCTCACATTCCAGTAGGCCTTCTTGCAGAATTGACAAGCTGACTTAAATACTTATACAGAAGTGCAAAAGACCCTGAAGAGGCAAAACAATTTTGAAAAATAACAAAGTTAAAGGACTGCATACTCCCTGATTTCAAAGCTTACTAAAAGTTATAGTAAGCAAGATAGCTGTGAAACTAATGCAAGGAAAGATGTAGATCAATGGAACAGAACTGATACAAAAAAATTCTTCATTTGTGATCACTTGATTTTTACCAACATACCAAAGAAATTTTATAGGGAAAAGACAGCCTTTTCAACAAATGATGTTTGTTTTCAAGAAATTATGCAACAAAATGACCACAGATATCTACATGCAAAAAGATGAATTTAGACCTTCATGTCACATCATACACAAAAATTAAATCAAGATGGACCATTGGCCTAAACATAAAAGCTAAAACTATTACACTTTTAGAAAAAAAAAAATCTTCATGGCCTTCAGCAATTTAGTGGGGAAAGGGTAGCTTTTTCAACATATGGTGCTGCCATGTTTGGATATCCAGATACAAAAAGATCAACGTGTATCCAAACTTCACCTTATGTACAAAAATTAACTCAAAATATAGACAGAAATGTAAAACTTAGGAATATAAAACTTCCAGAACAAAACATAGAAGAAAATCTTTGTGACCTTAGGTTGGGTGAAAATTTCTTAGATACAATATGAAACATACAATCCATAATAGAACAAATTGATAAACTGAACTCTATTAAAATTAAAAACTTCTGCTCTTCAGAAGACACTGGTAAGAGAATAAAAATACAAACCACAAACTGGGAGAAATATTTGCAAAGCGTATTACTCATAATATATAAAGAACTCTCCAAACTAAATAAGAAAACAAAAAAATCTAATAAAAAATTGGCAAGGTTTCATAGATGCCTCACCATATATGCACATATACATGACAAATAAGGGCATAAAAAGACCTGTCCATCAACTGGTAAATAAACAAAGTAAATATATCTGTACAACGGAATGCTATTCAGTAATAAAAGATAATGAGCTATTGATGTACTCAATAACACATATGAATCTAAAACATTATACTGACTGGAAGCAGACAGAAAGATACTGTTTAATTTCATTTTATGAATCTCCAACAAATCTGTAGTGATACAAAAGAGACCAGTGGCTGCCTGGGGATAGTAGTGAAGGGGAGATTACAAAGGAGCAGAAAGAAATTTTGGGGGCAATGGTTTGGTTCTCTGTATTTTTTTTTTTTTTTTTTTTTTGAGATGGAATCTTACTCTGTCACTCAGCCTGGAGTGCAGTGGTGTGATCTCAGCTCACTGCAACTTCTGCCTCGTGGGTTCAAGCAATTCTCCCTGCCTCAGCCTCCTGAGTAGTTGGGATTACAGGTACTCGCCACCACACCCGACTGATTTTTGTACTTTTAGTAGAGATGAGGTTTCACCATGTTGGCCAGGCTAGTCTCGAACTCCTGGCCTCAAGTGATCTGCCCGCCTCAGCCTCCCAACTGCTGGGATTCACAGGCGTGAATCCCAGGCGTGAGTCACAGCACCTGGCTGGTTAACTGTCTTGATTGCAGTGATGGTTTCCTACTTATATACATGTTTCCAAACTTGTCAACGTACACAACCAAATATGTGGCTTATTAGATGTCAATTATACCTCAAGACTACTTTTAAAGATTGGGTATGCATTTTATCTATCTTTGATTCTTTATTTCATTTTTCTATAAATAATTTTTATTCATCTATGAAGAAATAAAAATTTTTAGTCTGAGAGCACAGGTTGAGTACACTTCTAGAAATTTGCATTGTTGTAAAGAGAGTAGATTTAAGAGCAATAAAAGATTTTGATAAGAATACAGGTTGAAGTTTTTTGAATACTCGTTAAAATAAGAGAAAAACAGTATGTGGCTTCAAAACTAACAGAAGGTTAAAATGGAATGGGGAAAAAGGCACCCAATCCAAAAGGAAGGTGAGAAAGAAGTGGAGAAAGAATACAGAATGGTCAGGAGGAACAGAGAGCACAGGAGGCAGCCAGAGGGTGCTGGCTGCAGCGACGGCATTAGATGTAATAAACTAAATGGTCCAATTAAAGGATTAAAATGATGGGCTATATTAAAAATTCTATGTCTACAAAGCTCAAATACAGCACATAGGATACAGAAAACTGGAAAGTAAAGGAGAAGTTATAGCATGCAACCTTTAACTGAAAGAAAACTGGTTTAGCTATACTGGACTAGCATTGGGGGAAATTTTCAAGGCAAGTTATTTCTGGGAATAAAACCAGCCAATTCATAAATATAAAAGGATGATGTCACCAAGAAAATAACAATTAGAAATGTGCATTTTTTTTTTTTGAGACAGAGTCTCACTTTGTTGCCAGGCACCAGACTGGAGTGCAGTGGCGCGATCTCGGCTCACTGCAACCTCCGCCTCCCTGGTTCAAGCAATTCTGCCTCAGTCTCCCGAGTAGCTGGGACTACAGGCACATGCCACACCCGGCTAATTTTTGTGTTTTTAGTAGAGAAGGGGTTTCACCATGTTGGCCAGGATGGTCTCGATCTCTTGATCTTGTGATCCGCCCGCCTCGGCCTCCCAAAGTGCTGGGATTACAGGCATGAGCCACCATGCCTGGCAGGAATATGCATGTTCTAAATGTGGCTTCAAAATAGTAAAAAGCTTGTTCTTTAAAAGAAGGGTAAATATGGACTGGGTGCAGTGGCTCATGCCTGTAATCCCAGCACTCTGGGAGGTCAAGGCGGGCAGATCACCTGAGGTCAGGAGTTCAAGACCACCCTGGCTAACATGGTGAAACCCCGTCTCTCCTAAAAATACAAAAATTATCTGGGCATCAGGGCAGGTGCCTGTAATCCCAGCTACTCAGGAGGCTGAGGCAGGAGAATCGCTTGAACCTGGGAGGTGGAGGTTGTAGTGAGCCGAGATTGTGCCATTGCACTCTTGCTTGGGCAACAAGAGTGAAACTCTGTTTCAGAAAAACAAACAAACAACAGCAACAACAAACAAACAAAATCCCCCAAAACCCAACTTTCTATCAAACCGATAGAACAAGGAGACAACAAAATCAAGATACAAAATATTTCAATAACAAATTAACAAATTTGACATCATGGGCATGTATGGATACTGTCCCCAACAACCACCAATTCCATGTTCTTTTAGACTGCATGGGAATACTTAGAAAAATTGGGACAGAAGAAATCTCCTCTTCCCTCTACCCCTGCTTTCCCCTGTACCTGCTGATAGCAACAAGGGTCAGAGATAAGGGAGTTTTCTTTAGAAGTGGAACACAAAGTATAGGTTGTGTGACCAAATTTAACAAATAACAACACAGGATTCTCAGATAAAATTGAATTTCAGAGAAATAGCAAATAATTTCTTAGTATAAATATGTCCCATTTCATACTAAGAAATGTGTGTGTTGTTTCTCTGAAATTCAAATTTAACTCTGCATCTGGTATTTTTTCTGGAAAGCCTAATCATAGGAGAGAAGGGATTGTCATCTGGGAGGAGATATCCAGAGACTCTTCACCTCTTCCCTGAACTAAAGGTTTGGTTGGGGCTCCTGGCTCAGTCATGTGACTTGGAGAGCCGACCCTTGGGGAGCTGGGAAAGGGACCCTTTCTTCGGGGTGCCTTTAGCCCTTTGCAGGGTCCTTCCTTGAGCAGCTGTGGCTCAGTGCTCCCCAGCACCCCGCCTCTCAGCCCGGTGAAGGCAGCACATCCTTTCATTCCTCTCACGTTCCAGCCAGGCACCGGCACGAGTGTAAACAAGACACCAACAAAGGCAGGCATGATTTGCAAAAACACAGACATTTTAACTTTAATAAGTTACAAAAGTAAGAGTCAAATTTTACATTACAGAACAAAAATGTATTGATTGCTGTATCAGTAAGCCAGAATTTTGTGATTTGAGTTCAGCACCTTGATTCAGTATGGTGGCTACCTGTCATATAGGAGGGAGTAGAATCATAATGCTTCATCTGCTAAGATGTTGCTATTGAGCACCATTTATATACTCAAAACAAACAGAAAAACCTTAAAATACACATGAGAGGCTTATACATGAAATTCCATGGGTTTTCCAAAAGGAGTAAATCAGAGAGCTGGGTCCCACAAATCTAACACGAGTCTGTCCACTAATGAGAAGTGACACAGGGACACTGTAGCAGATTTTCTAGTGCAGCGGAAGACCTGAGTCTCATCATGGGATTAGAAACTCAGCTAGAAGACATCTGTCTGCCTCTCCAGGTGCCAGGAGCTCCCCAGATGCAGAAGCTGGCTTGCAAAGATCAGGACTGTGACTAAGCCAGTTCTCCAAGTGGTCCTCAGCTCAGTGGAGATTTGCGTCGTTTCTCAGAGCCTGGTGAATGTTGCATTCCTTAGACAGAGAGACTTCTGAGGACCATCTGGCTCTAGAGGACTCTTTTGATATATGGCTCAAGAATTGAGGATGGCACATAGGTTATGACCACGCTGGCCATCAGTTCCCAGAGGACACCTTGCTCCTGTCAGCAGAAGACAGGTACCCAGGGAATGTCCCACCTAGGCCTCTTCCCAAGGGCTTCCAGCCTCAAGCCAGGAATCCCTGCTCTGTTGGGATCTGGGAATGGAGCATTCCCATCCAGAGGTCCCTAGGCTGGGTAAACTGAGTCATATTCTCTGCCTAGCATTAGTCCTGAACTTCCTCCACATCCTAGGACAGACCCAAGTAAGAACCGGCCAGTCGAATAACACCAGCTGTCTTGGGTTCAACCAACAATGGAAAGCCTCAGGTTCCATTTCCTAATTACAGAGGCAGGATTGCACACATGCTCTAAACCACATCTTCATAAGGAAGGTGTACTATGAGAGATAGTCGGAAGGTTTTCTCCAGTTTGGTTCTTTAGGAGACACGGGGACAGCGTGCAACATGTGTGGGATGTTGAGGTGGAGGCGGAGGGAGGGAGGGAGGCTAGCCATCGCCCAGGTGGAGATTGAAGTGTCAGCCCCAATTCTGTTCTTGCTGGTTCCTACATCGTCATTTTGTCCTTTGGACCATACGCACAGACCCACCCACACATGTGCAGCCTCAGATACTTAGCACCTCAAAAATCAGTAGAAGGTAGCCACTATGCTATGATCCTGAGCCTCATCCATATAATGGGGAAATCAACAACAAGTTCTCAAAGAGCAAGGACTGGCAAGAGTACACAGCCTCTAGAAGTTTCTTAAACAGGAAAAGCTTAAGAATTATGTGTCACACTAAGCCCAGCTAAGGAGCTAACGTGCCCCTGGGTCTTGTAATTCTGGAAAGTTTAAGCTTCATGTTCACAAAATATCAATGCAGTGCGAGATAAAAATGAGCCGCCCTTCTCCTATCCACCCCCACTCCCTTCCTCCTATTTCTCTCTTACTCGCGTCTTGCTCACAAAGCACCATTCTCTGGAAAATAGGAGCTGTTAAAGTTTTCAAGAAGCAAAAGATAATGTAGGCTCTCCCCATCTCCCACCCTGTACCCCTGTCAGAGGCCATATTTTGCAGGTCACTCTTGGGTTCTGGGGCTTCTAAGGGACACAGGCAAGAGTGGGGCAGGGCTGGACAGGGAAAGCTCATTCCCAGCAAGCAAGCAAAGCCCACTAAGCCCAGGATCCCAGAATCCTTAGGCCTGGCTGTAGGGAGATTCCAGGCCCTTGAACCGCTCACTGAACCTTCCCAGTAGAGCACGTGCCTCCCCCATCCTTCTCAGGTACTTGGGAAGGGAAGAGGCTCTCTGGGGAGCCCTGGGGCCAAGGTGGGCAGGGAAGAATGCAGGAGCTGTTCCATCAGAGCCTGGAAGGCAGCCAGCAAGGCCAGGGTTAGTGGACAGGGGAGAGGCCTGGGAGTGCACCCCACTGTTTTCTTGGCATGGACCCTGTTTAGACCTGTCCTTACATCCTGTTATAGAATTCTCATTACTTTCCCAGGTGAAGAGGACAGCTGCATAGCTCAGACTCGGTCGAGACATTCAGGCACAATACAACATGAGCACCAAATAGGTCAGATTCCCTTTAGCTCTTAATTAGCAAGACTGTGTCAGGCCAAGAAGACTGGAGGCCTCCTTAAAATACTCTGAGTTGACCTTTAAAGATTGAGTTTTTTCATGTGAAAATCTAGACTTCTTCCAAAAAAGGACACTGTCTGGCAAGGCCAGGGTTAGTGGAGCAGAGATGAAGAGAGATACAGATTTCACAGTGGCAGCAATGGCCAGATCCAACAATCAGCTCTAGGTGGGTGTGGCTGTTGAGGTGGTCACGGTGCCCGGTGGACCACTACACTCACCCTGATCACCTGCCTGGCCCTGGAAGACGATTTGAGTTCATCACCTCCACTTCATTGCACTCATCTTGGCAACTGGTCAGTTATGCAGTAAATCATCATTTATCCTAAGAGTCCCACAGGCTGCGTCTGGGGATTGGTAGGAAATGTCATGCGTCACCACCAAGGAAAGGAAGATTCCCAATCACTGCTTAGCAAGTTGGGGCCAATTTTTTTTTCTCTGAGTAACCTCTCCTGCCCTGCCCTCACTGATGGAGGCTGTACGGACTTTATATTCCTCTCCACTCCACACCCGACACTACTGCAGGATTTGCTCGCTCCTTGGCTGGGAAGCACGTGTGCTAACCTAGTTACTACATGCTCATGCCTATCTTTCTTACGTCATTCCCCCTCTTTGTTTTCTCAAAACCTTTTGGAATCAGGAATTTTGACTTCATCTCCATGACACAGGATTTGCTATCACATGGAATATCTCTATAAGCAAGAAAAAAGTGCTAGTGATGCTATCTTTCCATTTTATTAGAACTTTCCGAGCATCTCTTTCTTCCGCATCTCATCGATGAGCTCTTGGATTCTTTGGTTTCTGGTCTTTTCATATGGGCTTGGTCGTCGAGGAATTAAATTGGGTGTCTGGACTTCATCTTCCAGGCCATGGATTTTGTAGGGTTCGTCTAAAGCATTGGTTTCCGGGTGCTCCTCTGTGGCATTTGTGTTGGAGGCATTGAGAGGGACCTCCAGGGGGGTGCCTGGCGATGGCTGCACCTCCATGATGAGAGTGGGCACTGGGAGGGTGGGCATGAACACATCGATGTCATTGTGCTTCCCGGGCGGTGGCTCTATCCTGTCCTCCACATTGCTGAGGTTGTTGTGCAGGTTACAGGACTTGCAGCACAGCTTGTTGTAGCCTGGGATGGAGCAATAGCGAGACAAGACTTCCATCCTACAGAATATTGACTTGTCGCCTTGGCAGTGGCCCTCTGAAAGAGAAAAGTGGGACAAATAACCAAAGGACAAGATAAGGGGGACTCTGTTCCCCCACAGGGTGCAGCTTGCTGGAGGAGGCATAAGGAAGAGCCCAGAGACAGCACAGAGGCAAGTGAGCCCAGGCAGAAAGTCTGTGTGGGTTCAGTGTCAGAGCATCCCCAGAGCAGGCAACATCTAGGGACCCCTGCCCCGAAGTGCTGACACACAAGCTGTGAGCAAGGCTTCCTTCCTCCAAGCAGGCCCCAGCTGAACCTGGATGTTTTCGTATCTCTTAAAATTTGAGAAAGAAATGAGACCTGTTTGTTCTTACAGAGTGATTCTAAGCTCATCTTAAAGAATAGGACTTCATCACATCTTCATATTTGACATCCCAATGGTAACCCCAGTGAAATTCTGTGGCAAGGCTTGACTCTCCAGTAATCTATTATAAGGGGTAACTATAACAAAATTAAACCTAGAAGAGCCAACTCCTAAGACTCAATATAGCAAATCCCAGCACCGCTGTGGCCTCACTGCACTCCACAACTCCCAGACGTTGCTCCCATTCTTACCCAAATGCCCCAGGTGATCTTTTCACTGAACAGTGCCCAAAGGAAAGTCAAATATCACCCAAACTTGCATGGGCTTTCCTACACTTGCCTCCTTCCTGACAACCTCATGTCCAGCCTCTGCTCCATCCTCCTATGCACTGCCACCTTGAGCATCCAGCCATTTCCTGAAGAAACATGCTGCCCTCACGTAGATTAATCCTTCCACACTGCACATGTTTCTCTTTCCTTTCCACCCAAGAAACTGGTCAACTGTGGTCCAGCTTTCACGGAGAGTCCCGACTCTCCACAGAAGCCACCATTATCTCTCACTTTCCCCCTAGCCGTTTTCTCTCTGGCCCATCTCCACCTCTGTCTGCAGCTATGTTCATTCAGCCCGTCAAGTCTTATTGCTCTTACTCTCTCTTTACTCTGTCTTCTTCCCAAGTGTTCACCCCTTCCCTCTCACCACTCGCTCATTCCACAACACAAAAATTGAGATGATTTTTTTTTTGAGATCAAGTCTTGCTCTGTTGCCAGGCCAGAGTGCAGAGACACCATCTTGGCTCACTGCAACCTCTGCCCGCCCGGGGTTCAAGTGATTCTCCTGCCTCAGCCTCCTGAGTAGCTGGGACTAAAGGCACATGCCACCATGCCCGGCTAATTTTTGTATTTTTAGTAGAGACGGGATTTCACCATGTTGGCTAGGAGGCTCTCGATCTCTTGACCTTGTGATCCAGCCACCTCGTCCACCCAAAGTGCTGGGATTACAGGTGTGAGCCACCACACCCGGCCAAATTGAGATGATTTTAAAAAATTCACTCAAGATGAAAGATTAAGTCATGTTACGGGAGACATTTGATTCACTATACATTCCTAATCACTGCCCTCTGTGAGCCCAACACTCTGCTCAGCCGCTCTCTACTCTCCACAGTGATGACTTCCGACTTTTCCCATGCAAACCCTTGACGTGCCCTCCTTTTCCCTCACTCTCCTTAGTTGAACTCATCCACTATTGAAAGAAAGGAAGGAAGGAGGGAGAAGTGAAAGGAAGGAAAGGAAGGAAAAAAGGAAAGGGAGGGAGGGTTACAAGGAGACAAGGCAGGAAGAAAGGGAGGGAGGGAACAAGGGGCAGGCATTGGCGGGGAGCCACATCTGACAGTTATCCCATACACCGACATGGCACTATTTACATCTGAAGCCGTCCAACCCACTGAAACTTCCCACAATAACAGACAAGACGCCCCTCCTCCCATCGAGGGCCAGTGGTTCTGATGTCCTCCTGCTTCTTAATGGTAACTGCTTCAGCCTGTACTTTTCCCTTAGATAGTGACAGACCACCAGCCCCAAGCCCCTGAAGCTTCAGACCACCAGCCCCAAGCCCCTGAAGCTTCAGACTTCCTACAAGCCACATCCACCAAGTACCTGTGGGTACCCAAAGCCACTGACACTCAACCCATGCAGCCTGAGCTCAGGGCTTCTGCTACAACCCCCCATCTCAGTGCATGGCTTTTCAGGCCCACAAGCCAAACACCTGAGTGTCCCCTCCTAGACACTCTCAGATATGCCCTTGTTCCTCCCCCTCTCCCACCTCCACCCTGGCTGAGCTGCCTCTTGGCTGTGCCATGGGAGGAGTCTGTGTCCATGCTTTACCCATGTCATCTAGCTATCCTGCTCCAGTCAGAGTGCTGTTTTCTCACTGAAGATGTGACCATGGCACACACCCCACCCTCACTTGAAGCCCATGACCTGTCCCCTTCCCTCTCCTGCCTGCTTCTGGCCTTAGACTCCTTGCTCTGCATGGATCTCCTGGCCACAGGGCCTTTGCATATGCAATGCCTCTCTCCTGCCACCAGCTACCACTCAACCTCCTTCAGGTGCAGCTGGGGCACATCTTCCTAAGGCAGGCATCGCCTCACCTCCTTGAACAGATAAGGTCTCTGCAGCACATGGTCTCAGTGGCTGTGCCTTCCCAGCCAAACTCACATCTAATGTCAGATAACTGACTAGTGCCAGACTTTTTCATTATCTTGAAAGCTCCAAAGGGCAGAGCCCCAGAGCCTAGAATAGTGAACCAAATAATGCATAAAAGCATAAAAAAGATAAGGTATGAAAAAGATAAATGTGAGTAACTGAGGAAGTTCAAAACAGGGAAAATTTGAATCTTAAAATAGCAAAGCTCTAGGCAAGAAGAACATAGGAAGGCCATGCATCAGAGGGGCACCCAACTTTGGCCCTTAGCTTCTAAGTGGCCAAAACAAGGAGAACACACGACTGGCTGCAGGGTCTACCATGAAAAGGGAGTTAAAACCCATCAGCCATCAGGAGAAGCAGGGGTCTCTCTGGCAGTGAGCCAAGAACCATGTTAATGATGCTCAGGGGAAAGGGGGAGGGCCTGGTGCCAGGGGAGATGGCAGAAATCAAATCGTAATATCCTGAGATGTAGCTGTCAGGATTTTGAAACTGACAGAAGGCTTTTCTTAGATAAAAATCTTACACGGATGCCCAATATATGAAACAGGTAGAACCAGACTGCTGATGATAGTACTATCTGAAGATGGGTGGAGGAGACACAGGGCTCCTGTCCCTGCCCCGGCCCACCATCTCCAGCAGCCTGGGAGGCTAAAGATGTGAAACCACTGATCCCCACCCTCAGGGAGACACAGGGAGGTCTGCATAAGCGCTGATGATGGCCTCCGCACCCCCATCCCATATGCTTTGACAAAGGAGGGAGCCCAAACCTGGTGGTACTGGGAAGGAAGGACACCCCGGCCACACACAGTCCCCTCTCCTGTTGCCCGTGGCTTTTCCAAGGCTATTACACAGTTTTGACATCTCCACTTCCCTCACTGTCTTCCCTACTAGGCTGGGATCCCTGAAAAGCAGGTATCACATCAGCCTGGTACAGCAGTGGGCCAGGTGTGCCAAGTCCCTCCCTCCACCTGGTTTTGTAAATAAAGTTTTATTGGATCAGGCCCATGCCCATACATTTCTTATCTGTGGCTGCTTTCCCACTATAAAGGCAGAGCTGAGTCCCATGACAGATACCATGTGGGCGCCAATGCCCAAAATATTTACTACCTGGCCCTTTACAGAAGAAGTTGACTGACCCCGGCTCAAGTGCATGCCCAGGTCCGAGCCAGGCACAAGAAAGTGCTCCGTAAATGTCCACTGAGTGAGGAGCATCAGCCCCGGGTGGGGTCCTCCTTCTGCCTGGTCTACATATTAGACTCCTATGTCTGATTTTCTCTCAACAGTGGGCAGCATTGCTGTTAGTTTTTAAAAATAACAGTGTCAATGAATAAATATAAAGTTGAAATAAAATCCTGGCCAAGAGCTTGATTATGCAAATGTCCTACCAAGATTTCAAAATAGCCTAGAAAATGTTAAAGTAATCATGACCAACTGATCTTAAAGGTACCCCAGGGTTTGTGTATTGTTAAGTGTTATCACGGACCACAGAGATGAATGATGTGTCCTGAGGCAATGGCTAACATGCCTTTCTGACAAGATGATCACTGTGGTTTTATAATACTTGATCTTCAGCTGTTTCCAGCAGGAATTAAGTAGCAAGACCTATTGTCTTCCAGTGAATGACAATCAACCATTGAGAGTAAACACAGTTTTCATAAACTTAAGTCACTGTGGGCTACTCCCACAATCTTGGCTACATCTGAATAGCACCTGTATTTTTACTTGCTTAGTTATATCCTTTAAATTAACTCCTTTTTAAACTTAAAATTTGTTTTAGAAGAAAACCTTATACTACCACCACTCATAGAAAACTACTGCAATGATCAAAGGTAACCCTAAATATGAATACAAAAAAAGTTTTAAGTCCTCTTAAGTCAATTTCAAAGCCAAACTTTAACTCATCAAATTCTGGAAAGAGACGCCTGCCTGCCAAGCTCTGAGTTGGAGAGAAATGAGCAAATGTGAGAGAGGCTGAAGCTGGCAGCAAGTGAGGCTTTCTCCCTGAGGTCACTGTAAAGCATGAAAGGAACTAGGAAGGGACCACTCAGCATAGTGCGGCCCCGGCTATGTTTACATACCACTGGATCACCTTCCATCTCCCATGCTTTGGAAAACGCTGGATGGAGAATACGTCATTCTCATTTCTCAATAAAGGAGTGGTGGGCTCAGGCACCCATACCAACATTCAAAAGGTCATGCAGCTAGTTTAAAAAGCGAGGCACCCTCCTCCAGATGTGCCCTCCTCAGCACCTGTGCTGTAGGCAGTGACTCCAGTTCCGGCCTAGGAGTCCCTTAGGGGGCATCGATCCTGACCCATCTCTGGGAAGGGAGACTGAGTGGAGGGAAGTACTGTCAGACCCAATTTTCCCTGATGCTCCTTATCTCCCTTAAGCTGCGATTCCTTTTGATAAAGATCTGAGCTCTGGGCAGGCTGAACTCAGCCATTGCTACCATGGTCGCTCCCTCCCCAGGTTAGCCCTGGGGGCTGGCCCTGTGCCTGAGGCCTGTCCCCATGATGCTGGGCTGCTCCCCGCTGTTTGTTCTCATGGCCTCCCATCCTTTCTTCCCCTCCCTGGTGGGACTCCTCAGTGGTACAAAAAAGGGAGGAGTGAGAGTCCCATGGGCAGGACACAACCCAGGCCCCACATCAGGAGGTCCCAGTAGAACCCAGACCCTCTTTCTGGTCATTGTCAGCAATGTGAGAGAACACAGGCCCTGTGGCTGCCTGGGAAGACCTTGGAAGACACGGGCAGGCTGGCTGCCCGGAGAGCCACTGCTGCCCTGCCTGTCTCCCGACCCAGGCTTTTCTGGGGCTGGCCCACGCCCCCAGCCTGAGCCAGATGGGCACCTCTCCCTTCCTGAACAAGTAGCCCAAGGCTGAGAGCCATGCCTGGAGCCATGGCAGTGACATGTTGGTGGCTCACGGCAGGTGACCTGGACCAGCATTGTCTGGGCTACTGACCCCACATTCCCACTCCACAGGCTCTGATCCCAAGATGAGGAGAAACCATTTTGGGCCCTTTTCCTGACGAGGAGACCTCCATATAGAGCCTAGATATTCTTGCAGGGTGCTCATTTGACACGATTCAAAACCCAGAATCACAGTGGAATGACTCAACGGTTTGCTATCAGATTTTGGAAAATGCCTGGGGAGGGGAGATATAACTTTCTGGGGAGATGGGACCTAAATATCTATGTTGGGCAGTGGGGAGTGGGGGAGTAAAGTCATTGGAATCAGAAACCGTGCTCACTAATGCTACTCTGGGCCATGAAGAAGAGAAGGAGCCATCAGCTTGCCAAACCCACGCACCCAGTTTTACGGAACTTTTATTGAGTTTATTTGTGGGATGCATGACAGGAGGTCTTTCCATCATTAGTAAGAAGAAAAGGTCATTTTCACAGTCACTTTGGCACACGCTAACGTCTCATAAAAAAAAAAAAAAAAAAAAAAAAAACAGAAAAGCAACGACAATGGAACCAAACGAATATGTCATTAAAAAAATACAAAACACTAATAAAATATCCCTGATAAACCAAAGTGCATATGCCCAGGACAGTACTGCACCTTTCCCAGTCGCGCGCGTGCTCGCATGGCCTCGTCAAAGTTGGAAGTTAACAGTCGTGAGATTAGTACGCAGTTGCACACTGGTTATTTACAGAACAGTGATCAGAGCCGCAGGGGTAAGGGCCGGCCACCCGGCAGGGACGCAGTGTGAACAGAGGCGGTGGCTGGGATGGAGGGGCAGGGCGGAGTGCTACATGGGTCGCGGCTCAGGGCCCAGGGGGTGGCCTCCTGGGTGTAAGGCCGCGCTGTGGAGCACCCTCGGGGGCTCCATGCAACAGTCAGCGCCGACTGGCCAGGTGGGCATCAGGGCAGACTCCAGTCCGCAGAGATGGACCGCGCACCGCTCAGCCCAAGGCGCAAAGCCATCTGCACTTGGAAACCTTAACCTTGGCAAAAGGTGGATGAACGGACCAGCTCCCCTACACCTTCCATGCCTCCTACCTGTACCACGTTCCCCATCTGAGGCTGGAGTTAGCAGCCAATCCTGTTACCTTTCAACTTTAAGGCATTTTCTACATAGTTTTTCTAAGCAAAAAAGCAATAAAAATTGAGGTAATTCTGTAGTTGTTCACACTGGTAGGCGAGGCACGCCCGCACCAGTCACTCTCTCTCAGCCCTACGGAGGGGGTACTGTGCGCGAGATGAGAAAAGGCCATTGGGGCTAAAGGGCGGACAATGGAGGTGGGAAGTGTCCCCACGTCCCGCCCAGGAGGGACGCGTCCCTCTGGCGCCTCCGTGACCGACTCCCGCAGGACAGGGCCGGGCGGGGCTGTGAGTTGCGGAAGGCCGGATGGAAGCAGGCCATAGTTTCACGAGTCAGAAGGACACGCTCAGCAAAGGGTCAGCAGCAGCAGCGACAGCGGTGGCAGCCAGGAAGCCCCTGGCAGCGCTGGAAACTCGAGGTGGGGTCCCGCAAGACGACGCAAGACCGCGCCCCCGAAACCCCCAAGGCCACGCCTCAAGGGTGGGCGGGGCTGGGGGCGGGTTCGGCCCGGAGCGTCGCCCTTTGGCCACCGGCCCCCCCTGCAACCACGACAGATCTTTGCCCCTTTACAAGCCATCACCAACCAGGTTCCGGCCCCGGCAGAGGCCAGAGCCCCTGCCACGCCTCGGCGAGGCTGGCCCCGCTAGCAGGCCGCGCGGCCCGGAGCAGACGCCGAGCTCAGAGGCCCGGGAGAAAACGGTCACCCCAGAGCGCGCCCGGAGAGTCAGGGGAGCTTTCCATAGACAGAGAGGAGGGGGGCCCAAGGCAAGCTCCACAGGGCGCAGGGCATGCACTGGAGGGCAGAGGCAGAGTTATAAACGGGTCGGTTACTTGACGAGATCTTCTGGATGGGCGAGTCGGGGTCGGGGCGGGACAGCCACTGAACCACGTAGCTCTTCTTGGAGGGATCGGAGATGTTTCCTAGAGGGAGGAGAGAGGGGCTGGGGTTGCAGGGCACCAGGCTCTGGGGCCCCCACCCCAGACAGAGAGGCTCTGGGTCTCCTGGGGTCCTGGGGAAGCATCATTCAAGGCTCTCCCCCTAGACAAACTGTCCTCTGCTGCCAAGTCGATGCCCACCTCCTGCCCCTCCGACAGCATCCCGGGTCTCATCTATCCCGTCTCTCACTGCCCTGGCATGCGGGCCCTGTCGTCTCCTTTTCTGTGCCGGCTCCTCTGCCCTTGCGCCCTTCCCTGCTCCCGGGGTTCCACCCACTATCTCCATCTCTGAGCTCCCAGAACACCTGGACACAGCAGTGTGTTGGGAATGAGAGATCCTGGATCCACCCTCCCCAGCTAGGGGCAGGTGCCTAGAGCTCCCTGAGTTCCCTACTCTATAGAAGGAAACTGTGGCATGCAGACTCTAGTCTTGAGGTGGGGCACTGGGAAAGCTTTGACCCAGCCTAGGAGGCTGTGTGGAGACCTTAGAGGTGACACCTGCATAGCATTTGACCAGGCATCTGTGTGCAGGAGGTTCTCCTTGAAGTGCACAGAGCACACCCTCTACTCGCATGGGTATCCTCTACCCACACAGGTGCCCCCCTATTCATTCAGGCACCCCCTACACCTTAGGCACCAGGCACCCCCTAGCTGGCAGAGTCTTCTTGTCGCTGTGAGTCTGAAGTGCCCTGAAAGCAGGGAGGGGTGAGTCAGCTCCCTCCATGTCCTGACAGGCAAAGGTCCCAGCCCGGGCCTGCAGTGCTCCGCTTCTCCACGCTCACAGATGTTGAGTGCTGCTACTCTCAGGGAAGAGCCAGATTTGCCTGAACCAAGTCTCCGACCCCTGTCGCCCTCGGCTGCTGCATTTTGGGAGCAGGGGCAGGGGCAGGGACAGGGGCTGCAGAGGGCTTACGGGGACAGGGGCCCAGCCTGCAGATCCTCGCCGTCTCAGGCCGCTCCTCCAGGCAGATGCCGAAGCTGTCGTCCGCAGTGCGGCAGAGCACTGGCCGCTCCTGGGTCCCGTTGCCACAGGTTACTGAGCACTGCAGGGGGAAAGTCACCAGCAGGGTTCACCTCTCATGCAGGGCCCACACTGGCAGAGCTGGAGGAGCCCACGGTCCCCAGGCATGTGACCCATGCGCTCGGAAGGTGTGAGGCAGTGGGAAGAGTGGGGTTAGAGGCTGCCTTGCTCCACCCTTGGAGGCTGCCCCCAATCTCCCGGGGCTCTAAAGAGGGACCCACATGCCTGTCTCTCTGAGCTGTTGTGAGACAGTCCCCATATACAGACCGGCATAGTCCTGGTGCTGCTGGGTTCTCAATGACAGCCTCGCTTCTCTGGCTGGAAGAGGTCCAAGGCCCAGGAAAACCTGCTGTGCACTGGGCAGGCTTTGAGGTAGGGCCCCTGGGAAAGCTCTGACCCAGCGTAGGAGGCTCCAGTAGGCTCCCCACAATCCTGGACAGAAGGCTGTACCACTAGTGCCCTCACTAGCTCTTCCAGCCCCCAGTACCCCTGCTGCTCCACCACACTGACCAAGGAGGTGCCAGAAGGAGCAGTCACGCCCAGCCCTGTCCAAGGAAAACTCTCCAGTCCTCACCATATGTGCAGGGAAGGGCTGACTCAGCAGACCTGGATTGTTCAAACCGTGCACATTCCCAATAAAGGTCTGTTTTCTTTTTTCTTTTGTTGTTTTTGAGACAGGATCTCGCTCTGTGGCCCAGGCTGGAGTGCAGTGGCATGATGTCAGCTCACTGCAACCTCCACCTCCCAGGCTCAAGCAATCTGCCCACCTTACCCTCCTGAGGAGCAGAGAGTACGGGCACACACCACCATACCTGGCGCATTTTTTTTTTTAAAGACAGGGTCTCATCATGTTGCCCAGGCTGGTCTCTAACTCCTGAGCTCAAGCTACCCGCCCACCTCAGCTTCCCAAAGTGCTGGGATTACAGGCATGAACCACTGGGCCCAGTCACGCATTTTCATGGCTTGTGCCTTGTGAAGCTTGGCCCTTGTGCAGCTCCTGGGAACCAAGTTCATGGAAGGTTCCACCTATTAAGGGTGCTTTTGCATGCTTGAGGTCTTGAGTGAGGCCTTGAGTCATGCTGTACCAGTTGATCCGGGTAGTTCATACCATCAGTGATGGATGGGGAACACTGCTTTTCCTCTGAAGCCTGAGGTCACATCTGTGTATGTGGCTGACCCCAGTGACAACCCCGGAGGCCCAGGCTCTGGTGGGCTTCCCTGGTTGGCAGCATTTCATGTGCATTGCCACACATGGGTAAGGAGAGAATTCAGTGCATCTCTGTGACCCCACTGGGAGGGACAATGGGAGCTGGCGCCTGGATTCCTCCCGACCTTCTCGCCTGTGACTGTTCCCTTTTTCCCGATTCTACTCTGTGTCCTTTCACTGTAAAACACTGCAACTGTGAGTCCCACTTCTGAGTCTGTGAGTCCTCCTGGTGGATTACTGAGCCTGAGGATGGTCTTGGGGAACCCCTGACACACCAGGTCTGTGAGTGGGCTGTCAGAGCTCATGTCAGCTCTGGCCTGGCCTCGGCTTGCTCTCAGGCCTTGCCCCTAGGACCACCTAGGACCTGCCCTTCAGTCCATCCTCATCCATCCTCATTATTCCTCCAGGCATAAGCCGAAGCATTCCCTGCTTATCTCCCCTCCTAGAAGTTTGGCTGGCCTCCTAGGCACCCCTCCCACCTCTGCATGAGACCCCAGACCTCCCCTCTGATCCTGGAGCCCTGAACATTCCACTGGGCCTTGGAGCCCAGGATACCCTCAGTTTCCTGGGATTCCAGACCCCGTGTCACATAGAAGCCTCTGCCTATGCAGACACACATTTCACTGGCTTCTTAGCACAGCACTGACTGCGTGGCACCCACTGGTGCCCCGAAACCCACGAGATGTGGCTCAGGACAGGAGCTACATCCAGGCCCACATGCCAAAGGGGAATGCTCTGGCCACCTCAGTCCCACCCAAACTCAGTTTGGGAACTGAGGACATGGGATCGCGGGATTGCTTACCTGGGACCAGGGCCCGGCTCGCCACCGGCCAGGGCAGAGCTCGCGGTTGCAGGCCCGGCGGCTCTCAGGCCGGGCGTCATTGCAGTGCTTGGTGTGCACAGAGCGAGTGATGTTGTCGTGTAGGGGCTGAACACAGCGCACGGAGCGCACCTGCATGCCTGTCCGCCCACAGCTCTGGCTGCATGGCTCCCATTCGCCTGTGACCCACCTGCCAGGGCAGAGCGGTGCATGGTCAGTCCTCTGCAGCACCTGGAGAACCTGCCTGGCTGAGCTCCAGCGCCGCTCCCTGCAGCCCAGGTGGACAGCGAGAACAGAGGGCAGCCTGCTCCCCTCCCCAGTGCACTTTCGCTTATTCTCATTAAGGTGCTGGCCACCCAGGCTCACACAGTGGGTCCTACTGATGATGAGTCCCATGCATGTCACCACTGGGAGACCCTGACGGAGTGAGTGGCTGTGGAGGGCCTCAGCCTGAAGCAGTTTCTCAGCCTCCTTAGGGTCCAGCTACCTGTTCTCACCTTCTGCTGATGTCACAACTCTTCTGGGCAGAGCTCAAGAGCAGTGTGGATTCCCTCAGCACCGTGTCCTATGTGGCCCCCACCTGCCCATTTACCAACTGTCTTCCCCACTGAGGTCCCTGGGCCCAGAAATGCAGCTGCTCACTCCCCACCCCTGCCCCAGGGCCTGAGCGTCAAAGGCACTGCTTAAGCAACATCTACCACAGGCCAGGAGACAAGCCCTGGGCCCGCTGAGCCTCTGTTTCCCCATCTGGGCATCACTGTTTGTTGTCATCTTTAAAACGCAAATAACTGTTCAGTTTGGCGGGTCTGAAGCTGGGGTACCTTCTGCCCTGCAGCTTTTTAGATTCCATCAAATGTGGTAAGAAAGACCTCGTCGAATGCCTTGGATGATGCCAGGCCCAGGCCCCACACCTCCACACACGGGAGCCCCTGGTGGGCCCTGGCCTCTCCCGAGCTGGGGGCACTCACACTGGCTGGGAGCACTCCTGCGGGTTGCACGCTCTGCGGATGGCTTTGGGCTTTGAGAGCGTGGCGCAGAAGCCGCGGTGCACCATCTTGTGGTCCAGCCTCCGGCGGCAGCCATACTTGGTGAACTGGGACCCTGAAGACAGAGAGCTTGAAGGGGTTCGGTGGGGCAGCATGCCCTGCCCAAGGGGGCAAGGAGGGGTGGGCTTCACCAGCAGTGCCAGCCTCATTCTCCTGATCACCCTCGTGATGACGATAAGGGTGGGCAGGGCCCCAAGACTGCAACTGGCTGTGGGGAGGCCTTGGTGTGCCCCAGGCAGAGGGGCGAGAGGGAAGGAGAGAGGTCACCTTCTCCCCTTGGCTGCTTCTCTCTCAGTGGGCTCCTGGGTCAGAGTGGAGGCCCCATTCCTCTCCACTGCTAGGGCACCGGTTCCACCTTGACCTCACATGCCCAGTGGGCCTGGTGCAAGCCAGGAGCCGGGCAAGCACTGGGCCTGCAGCCCGCATGCTTCCTCCCGCAGTCCCAGTTCAGCCCTTCTCAACCGGGACGACGTTCTCCAGCAGGGGACAGTTGGTCATGTCTAGGACACTTTTGTTGTCACCATTGGGGAAGGGGGTGCTACTGGCATTGGCATGCAGAGGCCAGGGATGCTGCTTGGCACCTCACAGTGCACAGGACAGCCCCCACAGTGGACAGTGACAGAGCGCAAACGCTCAGTGATGCCCAGGCTGCGAAACCCTGACCTGCTGGGTGAGACCGAAGAAAGCAAGGAGACAAAGCCTGACCTCCTCTGGGTGCCTGGAGGCACCCCAGGAAGCAGAGGCTGGGGAGGCTGACGAGGTGGGAAGGTGGTGGAGGGGCTCAGGCAAGGAGAAGCCTGTGCAGAGGCCCCAAGGGGGAACACGGCGTGTCCAGGAAAAGTCCACAAGGCCAGTGTGGCCAGGATCTGGGAGCGAGGGACGGGGTTGAAATATACCGGGAAAGGCCAACAAGTTGCCCCGACCCCGGAGGCCATGAGAATTTTGTTTTTCATCCTAAGAGCAGAGGAAGCTGCTGAAGACTATGACACCAGGAAGAGATGCCGTCTGATGTGTCCCCTCAAAAGGTCAATTTGGGGTGAGAGTAGACACACAAGGGCCAGTCCAGAGGAAGGTGCCAAGACCAGGGGACGGCTGCGAACATGGGAACAGTAGACAGGCCCAGGAAATTTGCAGGAATCACCAAGGGTGGGTGTGCTGATGAAATCCAGGCTAGGTTTGGGGCTGGGGGTGCACAGGGGCCCTGGAAGAGGACCCTTCCACCTGCCTGGGCCAGGGAGTTACCCCTTCTCTTGGTGCGCCCCTTGTCCTCTAGATGTGGGCCCGACATGGCATCCAGGCAGGTCTGTCTTGGCCACCTGCCTCGTATCGCCCAGCCCCCAGGAGCAGTGAGGACCCAGGACAGGTCAGCACCTCCTGGCCACCTCTGTGTCCTGTGTCCATCAACTGCAGACTGTCTGCGGTCCAGGGTGGGTAGGACCCCTCTGTGCCTAGCCCTGGCCCAGGAACATCTGGGAGGCTTTTCCCAGTGAACAGAGGGAGGGGCCTCTGGGGTGTTATCTGCACTGCCAGAGTCTTGCCTGTGCCATCCTACCAATGCCAGGCATGACCCTTCTGAGCTGCCCACACATCAACCTCCTGCCAGGCCGGCCTGTCACCCCCACACTGAAGCAGACCCACAAAGACATAGTCCGTGCCCCACACATGCCCCTTGGATACCTTTGACCCAATGCCCCAGCACCCACCCTTCCTGCCCCCCCCACTGGCTCCTCCAGTGCTGCTAAGCCCTTGTCCTCCCAGGCAAAGGTCCCTGCTGTGCCTTCTCAGCCCCTGCTCACGCTGGGCCCCATGCCAGGATACCCCCACCTTCTCATGGTCACCCTTATGTCACCCAGGTCTGCAACTCCAAGACCCCCTCACCTCCACCACAGGGTTTGGAGCACGGAGACCACTTCTTCAGGGCCCACTCGTAGACCACGGAGTCATCTTCTAGGACGTTGTTGTCGTCGACGTTGAGCGAGTCCTCGTGGATCATGTATTTGTACGTCAGTGAGATCCGTGTGTCTCCCGCCGGGATGACCTGTCAACAGCCTGAGATGCCATGATATGCCTGGGCTGCCCTCCATGCTTCCTCCCCAGTCAGCTCAGGAAAGGCAGTTGAGGCAGACTCCAGAGGAGTCTCATTATTCACGGCAGTGACATTCCAAGAAGTCACCTTGCGCACCAAATTCATGAACATGCAACCATTACCCCAGGGGGCATAGGGTTAGGTTCCTGTGAGCCTCTGTCTCAACATTTTTGTTACCTGATCAATATATAACCTTGTTTTATGTGTGAGTCTGTTTATTTTTGTTTGTTTGTTTTGGTTTTTGAGATGGAGGTGCACTCTTGTCACCCAGGCTAGAATGCAGTGGTGTGATCTCTGCTCACTGCAACTTCGGCCTCCTGGGTTCAAGTGATTCTCCCACCTCAGCCTCTGGAGTAGCTGGGATTACAGGCACCCAAAACCACGCCCAGCTAATTTTCATATTTTTAGTAGAGACGGGGGTTCCACCATGTTGGCCAGGCTGGCCTCAAACTCCTGATCTCAGGCAGTATACCTGGCTCGGCGTCCCAAAGTGCTGGGATTATAGGCGTGAGCCCCTGCACCTGGCCTGTATGTGAGTCTGTTTAAAGATACTTTAATATTTACTGTGATTCATTAACAGTAAATATTAAATAAAGCATCTTTAAACAGACTCATAGTTTTTAGCACTGCAGCCCATGTCTGAATGAAGCTTATCTAACACTTGGATTTTCTTTTCAAGACACCACTGCTTCCTAGGCTTAGGATCACTGGACAGCCCTTCAGCAATAGCCTCAGGTCCATTTTAAACAGCGAAATAGCCCCCAAAACAGCACAAAATGGGAAGTATGTGACACTCAACAGACTGCAGAAAGGACCTTTGTTTGTGGCATGGGAGCAGAAACAAGCAGGCAGCGTGTCGAGCTGCTCCCACCTCTGCTGGGAACATGTGTGTCAGGCAACTCACACTTTTCACCGCTCTGTGCATGCCCATTTGGGGGTTACAAGTCAATTTTACTGAGCAGGTGAATTTGCAAATACAGAAATCGTGAATACTGAGGGCTGACTGCTTACGAACTGACACAGGCAGGTCACCAAAGGCACTTCCAGGGGGCAAGAAGTCACTGCAGACAAGGTGGGCAGGGTGGCATGGGGTACATGGGCACGCCTGGCCCATTGCTCATAGGTGCACCCACATGTGGAGGACTGGCGGCTGGCTAATTAATCCCAAGGCCAGCACGCCCACCTTAGGGGAGGGGCTCCAGGGCAGGGGAGACTTATTTGTGATGTGTACATTTTTTGACAAATAAAATACATCCCTATACAGTTAAAATTAAATTTTAAAAAGTGATCTGGCTTCCATGAAACCAAGTAAAAAAAAGTGATTTGAAAATCCAGCCCCCTTGGTACTTTCCTATAACAGGAGCAGCCTGTGGGCCCAGACTCAGAAGATCTGGGGTCCAGTCCTGCTTAGAGACACATTCCAGTGCAACCTGGGTCTGGGCGTCTAGCTTCCTGGGTCCTGACGGTCACTTCCCAGTGTTACCAGGTTTCAGTGTAACAGCACGCTCGAATGGCATGCTGATGGCAGCTGTGAACGTCCTTCAGACGGCTAAACCGAAACACTGAAAGGGGAGAGGGTGCTCAAGGTCACCCAGGGGTCATGTGGGGCCCAGAGCCCTGACTCATGGGTGCATGGTCGTTCCTGGCTCTGCCCAAGTCGGAGCCTGTTGGTGCCAAGGGCAGGGTGAGACCTGAAGGGTCAAGAGGCTCAGCATCCCAAGCACCCCCATCCCTCCCTCAGGGTCACCTGCCTGGGCCCAGCCCTGCCTGAACTCACCAGAACAATGATGGTGCCGTGGAGGGGGCCCATGGTCTGCAGCGTCTCCCGGCCATCCTCGTCCCTGTACTCCCACTCCACGCCCATGGCAATGAAGGTTTTGGAACTGTCATCCACATCATTCTCTTCATTTAAGATGAACTTGCCTGTCTCCAGGTTCTTGACGGCTGAGAATGGCAAGAGCAAGCACTGTGTCATGGTCACCCAAGGGCAGGACCAGGCCCGCTGGGCAGAGGCCTGTCGACGTCTGCTGGTTTGGGCAGGCGGGGAGTGGTGGGCAGCTGAACCCCTCGTCTCTCTGGCTGCCCCCTGCCAGTTTCCTCTGTGCCACCGACAGCCCAAATGGCTCTAGGAGCCCCACCTGCCTGTCACTGCTCCTTTGGGGACCAGATTACCCTCAACTCACATCCTCTGCCCCCACCAGCCCTGGGGCTGCTGGCTCCCCTTGGAAGCCACTCAGCAGCTGTCAAGGCCAGCTACCCACAGCCTATTGGGGGCACTCAGTGGGCACTTAGAGGCCACCTGGGGCAGGGCATCTACTGGATGGATAGGCATGGGACCCTGCTGGGGTGGGGGCTTCCTGCCATGGGGTGAGCAGATGTTGGGCCGAAACAGCAGGGCCCCCACCCCATCAGTAACTGTGGCCCAGCTGAGGCCCCAGCAGCTCCCCACAGCCCCAGAAGAGGCCTGGCCTGATTGGGTGACACTCAGGTCATCTAGGAGCGGAGGATCTGGCTGGCCAAGAAGACCCAAGCTTTCTGCAGTGTAGGGGGTGGCTGCTGTGGGGGAGCTGGGTGATGTTAGTGGGCCGCAGACAGGGCACCAGTGAGAGAATCATTCCCTGCAAGACCCTGTCATTCTATCCACTCACAAAGGAGCCTCTGCTTGGTGCCACAGATCCCTGACTTCTCTCTGGCCTTTGCTCCCTTTCCACAGAGACCAGCCTCAGCCCAAGAGATGGTGGCAGGAAGCAATGTTGGGACAGAAACATCTTTTTGTTCAGGAACTGACTTTTCTGTTCACCTTCCGCTTAAGGCAGGTGTATGGGCTTTGTATTTAGGGTGGCAGTCTAAAATTTCCTTTTAAAATAAGTAAGAAAAAAAAGAGTATCGAGATAAATAAATAAATAAAAATAAATAAAAACAAAATAAAACAAAACAAAAGGGAGATAAAATAAAAGGTCATGGCGTGTTTGTCAGGCGGCGTGGGTCCCAGTCCACAGCAGCATGGGAGCCCTGACTCTATCCAGCCTCCTGGGGATGGGGATGAATGTGGGGCTCAGATTGGGGAAGGAACTTGTGCAGGGGCCCCGGCAGTCTGGGGCATCACTTCTGACCTTGGCCCATGAGTCCCCAGAAGGTAGAGCCCCAGGCACTTTCAAGGGAAGGGTGGACAGGTCCTGAGAGCCTCCCGGGCGGCCTGGGAGAGCGTGGGCTCCCAGGCAGGGCTGCCTCATGGAAAGGGGCACCCAGAGGTGTGAGAACATCCACATTTTCAGGAGATGCCAGAATCCCTATTTTAGCTGGAATCTCTTGAATTTAAAATTAAGTCAATTGAAAATATGTAAGTGCACTGTGAGCACTCACTGACCAGCTGGCCTCACTGTGGAGACGGCAGGGCTTCCCAGGACCTTGCCGGCCTTCCAGAGGGCAGGGGGCCTTCCCACCCCGACCGTGAGAACAGGGGACAGGGAGTCATCCTGTAAGCTGAGGGACATGTTTTGGATACATGTCCTTCCACAGCTGCTGCCAAGCGGAGCCCTCTGATCCCAAACTTTGGCCTCTCCGTAAGGAAAGGGCTCAGGTGGGCTGAGCAGAGAGACAGGTGGAGGAGGGGCTGCCCTGGCTCAGGTCATGGCCACACAACCCGGCCCCTGACCATGACACTCTCTCACTGACCCCAGAGGTGTCCGGCTCTGAGACTCACCCAGATGGTGGCTGGTGGCGTCTACCTCCTGAATGAGCAGGTGCCTGGCTCCCGCAGGGATCTCAAACATCTTGATGTAACCTTTGTTTGATGTGGAAAGACACAGCAAACTGAGAAGGGAAGGGGCCGCTCGAATTCTCACAATGCAAGGAGGGGCCTCGCCTTTGAAAGCAGTTCCCTTGGAGGCTCTCCCAGGACCCTGGTATTTCTCAGGCTTTGAGCACCCACCTTAGAGGGGTCACCAGGAAAGCTGCTGCCTCTGGGCTAGTCTCTAAAGCCAAACCTGGGTACCCCCATATACTAGCATCCTCCACTCTGACCCCTGTGACCTGGGCGCCCACTCTCCTCTTCCCCACCCGTTCTCCCTCCCCCTCACTGTCACAGACCTCTCCCCCACTCTAGAATAGTCATGAGCCTGGACAGCCGCAGAATGAGCCAGGCCCGCAGCTGCCTGGGCGTGAGCTGCTGCAGGCACCCAGGCTCCAGAGCAGAGGGCAGGGACTCACTCACCGTGCTTCTTGGGTGACCGTGTGAATGTACCCTTGACCACTTTGCAGTGGCTGTTGTCCCCTCCGCACACGCCACACTTGTCTTCCTGCTTGCTAGAGCCGATCACACCGTCACAGCCCACCTTCTGTCAGGGGGCAGGAGGAAGGCAGTGAGCACTTGAGACGTCTGGCTAGTTTTTAAACCTTTTATTGTGGAGTCAGGGTCTTACTATGTTGCCCCCAGTCTTAAACTCCTGACCTCAATCGATCTTCTTGCCTTGGCCTCCCAAAGCATTGGGATAACAGGCGTGAACCACCTTGCCTGGCCTCATCTTTTATTATCTCCACAATCAGAATGTGTCTAGTCATCACTTAAAGGAAACTCGCCTGCCACACACAGGGGTGTTTCAACCTGGCAGTTTTTGCCTGGGCCCCCGTGCATGTGGCTCATTTTGGGCAGGTGACCCATAGAGGCCCAGGCAGGCACCATACCTGGCTTGGCGAACATTTATGCTTGGCAAGCAGAAGATGACATTTATTTATTTATTTATTTATTGAGACACAATCTTGCTCTGTCGCACAGGCTGGAGTACAGTGGCACAATCTCAGCTCACTGAAACCTCTGCCTCCCGGGTTCAAGCGATTCTTCTGCCTCAGCCTCCTGAGTAGCTGGGATTACAGGCGCCCACCACCACATCCAGCTATTCTTTTTTAAAATTTTTAGTAGAAATGGAGTTTTACCATGTTGGCCAGGCTGGTCTCAAACTCCTGACCTCAGGTGATCTGCCCGCCTCAGTCTCCCAAAGTGCTGGGATTACAGGCCTGAGCTACCACGCCTGGCCTGGAGACACTGTTTAATGTCCAGTATTCTGAGCCTGAACTGAGGTGGGAACGATGCTACCACTTTAACTAAGTGGAGAGACCAAGGAGGCCCCGGTCCTTCTATTGGCCCTGAATCTCACTTTATAACAGGGCCAGTGAAAGTTTAAGCCAGGAATGGACACAGGTCCCCAAGTGGCTCTGCACGACCGCCCACCACCATCAGAGGCCCGAGAAGGCTGACGGCTTAAATTCCACTTCAGTGCAAGTCTCTTCAGTACAAGAGTAGAAGGCCGTGGTCGTGACTGGGGTGGCTGCATTCTGGGGAGGGCCCATGGCTAACGAGGTGCTGCTTTCCTTCCTGGCCACCCATCAGGCAGTCGTACCACTGAGGTAGCAGAGTAGGAGATGTGCAGGCTCATTCCAATGTCTCCCTTTTTACAGCGTCATTGCTTAGATGACACATCTGATGGCCTGTTAGGACTTTCTCAAGGTAGTAGCTTGTGCCCTTGATTCAGTGGAAGTGACCCTGCTGGTTCATTTCATACTTGATTCTCTCTCAACTCCCTGCTCTGCACGAACAAATGTTTCTTTGATCTCCTGACACATCTTCGCTGTCATTTTACTTGTAACCTTTCTGAGTCACTGAATTTTGATATTCTTTAATAGACAGAATCCACTTGGATATTATTTTTTGAACCAGTATTAGATTCTTTCAAAAGAAGAGTTTCACATTCATGTGTATCATTCAGACTGATAGATTTCATCTTATTACTGCCATTTCCTCTGTGTTTTTAACTTTTCCTTTTCGTCACCTTTGTTTTTTATCTTTTGCAATATGATCGTATGCAAATATCATTGTAGGGCACATGACTGTGTGCCATATAGCAACATTTCAGTCAGGGGTGGACCACACATATGCCAGTGGTTCCAAAAGATTATAATACATATTTTACTGTTCCCCTTCTAGGTTTAGATACATCTGGATACACAGGTACTCACCATTCTGTTACAATTGTCTACTGTAGCGAGAACATGCTGTTAGGTTTGTAGCCCAGGAGCAACAGGCTGTACCCTGCAGCCTGGGTGTGTAGCAGGCTGTGCCAGCGAGGTTTGTGTGAGTGCACTCTATGATGTTCACACGACGAATCACCTAATACATTTCTCAGAATGTATGCCTGTTGGTAAGTGATGCATGACTGTATATAAATATTTATGTTTTCTATTTATGCAAAATCGAGCAACCTGCTATTACCTGTCAAAATTACCATTAATAAAATATTTAACCTATCCTTCCTTTTTTTTTCTGAGATGGAGTCTCGCTTTGTTGCCTAAGCTGGAGTGCAGTGGCGTGATCTCGGCTCACTGCAACCTCTGCCTCCCCAGTTCAAGTGAGTCTCCTGCCTCAGCCTCCCGAGCATCTGAAACTACAGGCATGCGCCACCATGCCCGCTAATTTATTTTTTGTATTTTTAGTTGAGATGGGGTTTCACCATGTTGGTCAGTCTAGTCTCAAACTCCGGACCTCAAATATTTGCCCATCTTGGCCTCCCTAAGTGCTGGGATTACAGGCGTGAGCCACCGCACCCAGCCCCTATCCTTCTTTAATATCAGTGTCAGGAACGAAGTGACAGCCACACCCATGGAGATAGCAGATTAGTGATCTTCCTTCCCCGTTGGGTTTACAATCATATTCACAGCTGCCATCTAAAGCTACTTGTACTATAACTGTTTCCCATGCTTGCTGCCTGTATTAATTTTGTTTTTGTTTTTAAAATTTTCGTATGTGTTGATATTTTGACATCTTAAAAGTCCTCCTGGCCAGGGAGAGACTACATCTCCCAGGAACACCCAATTCTAAGGGACAGCAAAGCACTGGGCTGGGGACACACCTTTCATATGCAAACCAGCCAGTCCTGTCTGTACCCCAAGCACCCCCTTTATCCAAGTCTCACATACCAAACCAAGATTCCTTCACCCTAAATCATCCCTGGGTCAGGTACCAGACAACTGGGGACCACCCTAAACTCCAGAGCCAAATGGAATGATTCAAACAATTCCTGAGCTGTTCCCCCTGCACTGCCCTGCCTTCCTGAGAAGGCCCTTCAGTGACATCGGACTCCCCACATCCTCGCTGGGTCACTTCAGTAAGTTAAAATCCCAAGGGTATGAAGCAGATACTGCCTATGCTTGTTTTGGAGTGTTTGGTGTCACCATCTCTGAGCCAGCTGTATAGCCCGGCCTCCCTGCCATGCTCTGGCTGATCTGGCTGAGCCAGCCTCCCTGCCCTGCCAAAGCCACAGGAGCAAATGTAGAGCAGCCCTCGAGCACCCTCCCAGCTCCCTGCTCCAGCTCCAGCTCCAGCTCCCAGCTCCCTGCTCCAGCCCCAGCTCCAGCTCCCAGCTCCCAGCTCCAGCCCCAGCTCCCAGCTCCCTGCTCCAGCTCCAGCCCCAGCTCCCAGCTCCCAGCTCCCTGCTCCAGCTCCAGCTCCAGCTCCCAGCTCCCTGCTCCAGCTCACAGCTCCAGCTCTAGCTCCAGCTCCAGCTCCCAGCTCCAGCTCCAAGCTCCAGCTCCCAGCTCCCTGCTCCAGCTCCCAGCTCCAGCGCTCGCTCCAGCTCCAGCTCCCCGCTCCAGCTCTCAGCTTCCTGCGCCAGCACCCAGCTGCCAGCCCCCAGCTCCAGCTCCCAGCTCCCTGCTCCAGCTCCCAGCTCCCAGCTCCCAGCTCCAGCTTCAGCTCCCAGCTCCCTGCTCCAGCTCCCAGCCTCCAGCCTCCAGCTCCAAACCACTGCGCCTGTGCCCACTGCCCTAGAGGTGCCTTCCTGCCGACGCTGCTATTTCTCAGGAAGATAAAACCAGAGTCAGCCTCCACGACTCCTGCAGTCAGTCCTGTCTACATAAGCCCTAAGCAGAGGCTTCCAGTTGCTTGTGGGAGAGTTTGGCAGGGACAAGTCTATGTCATGTCACTGTCACATGCCAAGGTGAAACATGATTATTTTTCCTTAAGATTGAAGCCAAAGATATAATAAAAGAAAACAGGGCAGAGATTTCTACAAAGCACCAAACCATTGACCCTCACAGTGGCCACCCAGATCCAGCAAAAAGCTGCCTAGTGCCCTGCAGCATTTAAGGATGAGGCCTGCTTCACAAGGGTCCCCTGCAGGTCATGTGCATTGGAAATCACCCAGAATGCTCGTAAAAATTTATGCTCCCAGGCCACCGCTAACCTGACCTGTGGAATCAGGATGTCTGAGGTGGAGTCCAAACTCCCCCTGTGAATCCTAGGCACACTTACGTCTGAGGCTCCCAAGGCAGGGAAAGGGTAAGCAGACATTTGCGAAGGATCTGCCCTGGTCCAGGCACTGTTGCTGACACCTCGTGTGCTTAACCTCAGGCATCTTCCCAATATCCCAAGAAGGGGGAGGTCAGTACTCAGGAAGCTGACACTTTCCGCGGTAGCCCCTCATGCTGGCCTCTGTGTACTCACCCTGCAGTCCCCGCGCACGCAGAGGCTGAAGGCGTCCTTGTAGGAGCAGCGCGTCCCGTCATGCACCATGCGCTTCATGGACACCACCTCCCCAGTCTCCTTGGACTCACAGTACAGGTGGCATCTCTCCTTGGCTGGAAGGGAAGCAGCTGGGGGTCTGCAAGGAGCCCTGATGGCTCCCCTAGGTGTGTGCAAAGGAGACATCATGCCGGGAGAAATTCCCATGAGGGTCTTAGGACTTACCTGCCCTCATGTGGCCCGCCCTCCAGGGCAGACAGAAAGGGAAAGGGGTGGGTGACAGCAGCCCCCTTCCTGTCTCCAGGTCTCCCGAGCCTTTGACCATGGTGGTCATGGACTTTGGAAAAGCTTTTCCCAACCGAGCCAGCCAGGCTGTTGGTGCAGCCTGGCTTTCATATCCCCAAGGCTCTGCCTGGAGACCCCCGAGGCTGCAAATGGCTGTTTGCTGGGCCATCATCTAAATAACCCTTTTCAGGCCAGGCTTGGTGGCTTATGCTTGTAATCCCAGCACTTTGGGAGGCTGAGGTGGGTGGATCACTTAAGGTCAGGAGTTTGAGACCAGCCTGGCCAAAATTGTAAAACCCCGTCTCTACTAAAAATACAAAAATTAGCCGGGTGTGGCGGTGGGTGCCTGTAATCCCAGATACTTGGGAGGCTGAGGCAGGAGAATTGCTTGAACTTGGGAGGCAGAGGTTGCAGTGAACCGAGATTGTGCCACTGTACTCCAATCTGGGTGATGGAGCAAGACTCTATCTAAAAAAAAAAAAAAAAAGTAAATAAATAAAGAACACTTTTCAGTCAATCTCTGAAATCCAGAATGGGACCAGCCCACTTTGATTCAGACTCACATCCCTGGTACCTTCCCTTCTCAGCCTCTTTATCTCAGAGGCAACTAAAATGCTGGGTCCCCATACTGTAGCTTCCACCAGAGGGGGACCCTGTCTACTCTGTCACCTCCAGCTCTGCACTGACCCACATGGGGCAGCAGGTGCTGGGCTAGGGCAATAGCCATGGAGGAGAAACAGAGACTGTGTGTTTACGATCCGTCGCAGGAGGGGTCCCCAGCTGCTACACAAGCACTGTCATGCCCAAGACCACCAGACTCCAGGTCCCTAGCCAATAAATGCCTTCTAATGCTGAACCAGTTGGAGTCACCTTTCTGACACTTGCAGCTGAGAGTCCTGACTAATAGAGAGGGTCAGAGGTCACCAGATTCCTTGCAGGGTCAGCCCTGGCTTCAGCCCTGGGATGACTACACAGCTCAAGCCTTGTCCACCGATCACGGACTGCAGGAGCCTGGCCGCTGTGGAGCCCAAAGCCCAGTGTCCTTGGTGTCCTTGGCCACTCCATGGCGTCCTTGGCCACTTCCGCGTCCTTGGCCACTCTGGGTGTTCTGGCTGCTCTGGGATTGCAGCCCTGCTAGGAACCCTAAGGGCCCTGTCCAGAGTGGGCCAGGGCAGCCACACCAGCCAGGGTGGGCTCTCCTGCTGGCCCAGGGTCACAGCAGCCTTGCCCCATGCAGGATCAGAGGTACAGGCCAAAGCAAGCACCCACCTGCCCACCCTGGGGCCTGCCTGCTGAGCCCCAACTTCTGTCTCCCTCATGGGCTCACCATCCCGGTGCTCGTGGGGCAGCCAGTGGTGCTGGGCATCACCATGCTCGAAGTACAGGTCCCACTGGCGGCACTGCTCCTCACGGAAGTCAGCTAAGGAGTCGGGGCAGTCCTGACGGCTGCAGAGCTGGAAGTCGTAGGCAAGGCCCGAGCAGGTGCGGCCCCCGTTGGCCGGGCTGGAGGGGAAAGCAAAGGACTTGCTGCTCGGTGGCATCGGAAAGAGGCAGCACCCAGGTGCCACTTGTGAGATCTTTTTGGGGGGATCCCTAAGTCTCAGGTGTCGGGGGGCCACTCTGCTGAGCAAAGAGACCTTGCCCTGCCATGTCTCAGCTGTAAGACCTGGGCAGTTCTCTAGCCTATCAATCAGGCCTTGGGGCTTCAAGGACAGGATAGTGATGGCCGCATCCTTCTCTCTTGGGGCTCCTGCTGGGAGGCAGCATCTGCTCACAGCCCCGGCCCCTCCCCGCACCCCGCAAGCACTGATGCCTGGGCTTGTAAATGAACAGAGAGCTGTGATTAGGTGTTTAGGTTCTGTGTTCCCCACGGGGCCAAAACCCCAGCAGGGCAGGTGCTGAGTTAGTCTCCTCTGCAGCCTGCCCCAGGTACCAAGCCTGGCACAGAAAGAGGCATGCTGAGGCCCCAGAGTCCTGGTGCTGCTGTTCTTAGCAAGTGTCTGGCACAAGGCGGACGCACCACGGCTACTGGGTTTTCTCCCTGCGGAGAAGGTGGGCTATGCTTCTGTAACGTCTTTGCTTCACTGAGAACAGCACCAACCCCCACACTGCCTCTCGAGGTGTCCTAAATGCCCAGCAATCTCTTCTTGAGTTCGGTGTAAAAGTCCCAAGGGGACTGAGGAGGGACCATAGGGTTCCCTGTCTATATCTGCTCCTGGCCGGGAGTGCAGCCTGGAGCCTGGGGCAGGACAGCAGGGATAGGAGAGGGCTCCATGCACACGTGTGTTCACACGTGCTGCTGAGGGAGGCTGTTCCACTGCAGGGTCCCATGGGTCCCCATGCCCTGCTGACACGGTCTGGACTCCCTCCCAGAGCCATGACTGCTGGCCCTCTCTGGCTCCCCTAGGGCCAGTTCAGGCCTGGCCAGAGTAAGCAGAGGCCCGAGCGAGCAGGACCCAGGAGTGGCTGTAGAGGCCGGAGCCCACCCAGCAGGACCCAGGAATAGCTGCAGAGGCCGGAGCTCACCCAGCAGGACCCAGCAGCGGCCGCAGAGGCGGGAGCCCAGCAGCCGGCACGTACCCTGGAGACCTGCCCGCCAGCCGGTAACTGGGCCCAGCTGTGCATCTGTGATGCCCAATTTGGAAGCTGGAAATTTGTTTTGTTTGTTTTTCTAATGTGAAATTTCCAGATTGTCAATATTTTCAGGCAAATCAAAATCTTTAAAATACCAGAGAGGCCAAAAAGGAAAGACAGATGCGCTGTGTGTCTAAGTAGCTGTGGGATAAGGGCCTGCTGGGCAGGTGGGAGAAGGGAGTGACACTGACGTTTATGGAGGGTTTTCCTTCCACCCCTGGGACCCTCCCTGGGTGAGGCCGGGTGAGCGTTCAGGCAGGAGGAGGCAGGCAGTGGAGGAGGGGAGGAAGGTGTGAATAAGAAAGTGGCTGTGGGCCAAGGAGGGAGCATGGGCCCAGGAGATATTTACAGGGTGTGTGGGGTGAGGTGGGAGGAATGCGAAGCAGCAGGAAGACAGCACAGGGCATGGGGCCTTCACGGCGGGCGGGGGTGGAGTGTGGCTCAGGGTGGGGTGCAGCTGGCATGGGCCGGCTCCACAAGCTGTTCCTCCCCTGGGCAGCCGGACACTGATGACAAGTCCTGACCCTGCCCTTACCTGGCTGCAAACAGCTGCCCAGGTGCTAGCATGCTGGGGACTGAGAGAGAACCCCCCTTTACCCCCATTTCCCCAGCTTGGTCCCACCTCCTCTCCTCCATGCCCATGGCCAGGAGAGACAGAGTAAACCTGTCTAGAGTGGGCTGCAGGGAGGTGGGCCGTGGGCCCAGGCAGGGGGAAGGGGGAAGGGGGAAGAGGCAAGGCTAAGCGTACCCTGAGCCGTGGCCCCTCCCAGGTAGGGTGAGGTAGGCGGGGCAGCCTGCCCTGCACCTCTCCAGAACTGGTGTGTAGCCACAGGACCCTCCAGGACAGGGCTAGCTGGAGAGGTCTCCTAGAACTTCAGCTGCCACTCAGGAAGGCTGGGGGAACATGGGGCCAACTCACTGTGGGTTGTCACACTGGCGGGTCCTGAACTTCACGCCGGTGCCACAGGTACGTGAGCAGGAGCCAAACGGGCTCCAAGCGCCCCAGTTGCCATCGCGTTTGAGGATGTCAGGTGTCAGCCAGATGCAGTGTCCTTTAAAGCAATGCTGAAAGACAGGAAGCCAGTCCCTCCACTCATCCTCACACCAGGCAGTGGGGACACTCCTGCACTCCACAGCCTGCAGTGCCTGGGACATGTATGTCCTGGCCCGGCTCCAGGGCACAGGGGGAGCTTACTCTCCTAGCTCCTAGATACTCAGAGCCCCTGGAAGACAAGCCTCATCCGCCAGAAGCAATAAGAGGCACAGTGAGGGGCTGGTCCGCCCCGCCTCCCGCTTGCTGACCCACTCTCCTGCCCTCCAGCTGCTCTGTGTCTGGTCTACCAGGTCCCCTCTGCCAGAGCCTGCACCACACCACATCACCAGGATAGATGCCCTGTGGGGCCCACACACAGCCTGTTTATAAAGACACCACTGGTGTATCAGGCCAGTGACTGAAAGACATACAAGGTTTATTTAAGTAAAAAAAGGCAATTTAGAGAAAATACTATGGAAAAGAGGGACAGGTCATATGCCAACATGGTAAAAACCAGGAATAAAGTCCAAAGCTGGCATGTAGGAAACACAATTCCACAACTTAAACTGATCACAGTTCTCTCATTACTTTAGGGAGAGAAAAGTCTACAATTTAGGGTATCCACTTTAAGAAGAAGATTGCAAAATTAAAGAATTAAATTAGGTGCAAAATGGATTACTGACTTGAAACGAGGAAATATATCACACAAAAACGTTTTAAAACTGTCAATGACCACAAACAGCTAAAAACAGAGAACAATGATTTCTAATATATTGACAGAACTTTTCTTTCTGTTCTGACTGCCCACTCTTTAACCCTTCCTTGGATGACTTAATTTTGTAGCACTGTTTCCACAGAGAGAACAGAAAGAGAATGCAGCTGTTCCTCAGCAAACTCTTCACAGCAAATCATTCCTCAGCAAACTCTTTCTGTAAAAGGGTCAGAGAGTAACTACTGTAAACTTTTCAGGCCATGTAATCTCTGTTGCAATTAATCAGTTCTGCCATCAGAACTTGAAAGCAGCTATAGACAACCTATGAATGAATGGACATGGCTGTGTTCCAATAAAACTTTATTTACAAAACAGGCAGCAAATAGAAACTCTGAATGGAACTGTGAGGAGGTTGGTGAACCCTTTCCCCAGTCACTAATGAAAATTAGTTTTTAAAAAGCAACGATTCCTATAATCCCAGCACTTTGGGAGGCCGAGGTGGGTGGATCACTTGAGGTCAGGAGTTTGAAACCAGCCTGGCCAATATGGTGAAACCCTGTCTCTCCAAAAAATACAAAAATTAGCTGGGTGTGGTGGTGGGTGACTGTAATCCCAGCTACTGGGGAGGCTGAGGCAAGAGAATCGCTTGACCCAGGAGGCTGAGGTTGCAGTGAGTTGAGATCTGCCACTGCACTCCAGAGCCTGGGTGAGAGCAAGACTCCGTCTCAGAAAAAAAAAAAAAAAAATAAATAAATAAAATAAAATAAAAATAAAAAGCAACAATTTAAAGTCTCTGGAAATTGTCCTAAGGTCTATACAACAAATGAAGGAGGATTTTTTTTTCAAGAAAATCTATTAAATCTTGGTAAGAAAAGCAAAAGTCTATGACATTTGAGCCACAGCCTTCCCTCATTCCTTCCCTAGCTCAGTGTGACAGAAGCTTTACTGCCAAGAAGACGGGGCTCCCTCTACTCCAAGCTCCCAGTCTCAGGCTATAGTTTCATACTGAGAAAGCCAGACCACTGGTGTCATCCCTCTCAACTCTGTTGCAGAGTCTACTCCCGGTGGGGTGGACAAGAGGCCTGGGCCCCTTTTCCCTACCCAGGCCCCACTCATAGTGCAGAAGCTCTGTGCCAGGTGCACCGGACCAAGAATAGTGGGCCTAATAGCCCCCTCTCCAGCTTGCTTGTAGGGCAGAGGTTCCATGTTGAAAGGGGCAAGCCCAGAAGACTAGGGGCTACCATTGCCATCTAGTGAATAGCTTGTAGGCCAGGAGTGTCACTCTGGGAGAAGCAGGTCACTGTCCCTGCTCCTAGCTCTCCTGCAGTTATGCAGGGGTCTACCCAGAGGGAGATTCAGAACAGATGGCTTCATTGCTCTCCCTAAGGGGACTGATTTTGATCTGAAACAGCGCATGGAGGATGTTCATGTCTAAGGGCATTGTCAAAAACAATAGCAGTCTTAGCAGTGAGCAATTAAGAGGAGCCCGGTGGTCCTAATAGCAAAAAACAAAATGTTAAACCATCTACAGGTTGAGTATGCCTTATCTGAAATGCTGGGAACCAGAAGTGTTTTGGATTTCAGATTTTCAGATGAAGGGTGCTCAACCTGTAGAAGTTAATAGACAGAACCAGGGACAAAGACAGCTAAGAGCCCTCCTGAAGGTCTCAATACACCTCAGATACTGGCATCACCCTGCCTGGTGAAAGGTCTAGAATTTAATTAGGTCATACTGAGAGCAAGCTATATACACCAGGACATTATCATAAACAATACACAATCAGTTGTACTAGCGGTTAGTAGCAGCTAGCAGTTAGTGAAGGCTAACAGTTGGGTGTGATAGCAATAGAAGCAGAATGACCAGAAGCTTAATGGAAAGATCTGGGAAAGAGATAGTCAAAGAGAGCCTGGCTAATACCACTGTCCCAGGGGGTTAGGAGTAGGGGTGCAGTCAGAGTGACTGTGCATATGACCAAGGCTGTGGCCCCTGGGGAGCAATATCAGTAGCTGCACACTGCAGGGGAAATAAGCTTCATTGAAAAGCAGGACCAGGTCACTAACATAAGCAAACAGTAGCAACAACAAGGCCCAGGGGGATCATTATCCACAGTTTCTTCAATGTATCATCTAAAGTTTCCAGTTTTCAACAAAACATTCTGAGCCATGAAAAGAAACAGGAAAGTATAACCCATACATAGGAAATTAAGCAGGTGATAGAAACCACCTTTGAGGAGGCCCAGATGTCTGACTTAGCAGATAAAGGTTTCAAAGCAGCTATTATAAATGTGTTCACAGAACAAAGGGAAACCACATCTAAAGAACTAAAGGAGACTACAGGAATGATGTCTCACCAAATGGAGAATCTCAGTAAAGAGATAGAAATTATAAAAAGAACCAAGTAGAGGCCAGGGGTGACGGCTCATGCTTGTAATCCCAGCACTTTGGGAGGCTGAGCTGGGCACATCACCTGAGGTCAGGAGTTTGAGACCAGCCTGGCCAACATGGTGAAACCCCATCTCTGCTAAAAATACAAAAAGTAACCCAGCGTGGTGGTGCATCCTATGATCCCAGGTACTCAGGAGTCTGAGACAAAAGAATCACTTGAACCCAGGAGGTGGAGGTTGCAGGGTTGCAGTGAGCTGAGATTGTGCCACTGCACTCCAGCCTGGGCAAGAGAGAGAGAGTCTGTCAAAAAAAAAAAAAAAAAAAAAAAAAAAAAGGAAATTCTGGAGTTGAATAGTACAAAAACGTAAAAGATAATTAATTAGCAGGCTTAATGGTAGATTTGAGCTGGCAGAAAATGAAATCGGGGAACTTGAATATAGATTAATCAAAACTGCAATCTAAAGAGCAGAGAGAAAAAAGAATGAAGGATAATGAACAAAGCCTCTGAGAAACATGGAAGACCATTAAGTACAATAAAAAAATGCATAGTAGAAGTATAAGATGAAGACAGAGAAAGAAGCAGAAAATACTTTTTTAAAAAGGCTGAAAACATCCCAAATTTGACGGAAAACATAAACTTACACATCTGAGAAATGCAATTAAATTCAAGTGGGGTAAATACAAAGAAATCTAAGCATTTAAAAAAAATTAATACCAATCCTTCAGACACTCTTCAAAAAAGCAGAAAAGAATTCCCAACTCATTCTTTGATACCAAAATCAGACAAAGACATCTCACACACACAAAAAGAAAATTACAGACAAATACCTCTTATGACTATAAACATAAACATTCTTAACGAAATGCCAGCAAACAGAATCCAAGAGCATATTCCAATAAGGATGTTTTCCTTTCCAATATGGATGTCTTTTATTTCCTTTTCTTGTCCTGGTTGGAACTTCCATGACAATGTTGAATAGAAGTAGCATGAGCAAACATCCTTGTCTTGTTTCTGATCATAGGAGGCTATGGTTTGAAAGTTTGTGTCTCCTCCAAAATTTATGCTGAAACTTAATTCCTAATGAGACAGTTTTAAGAGGTGAAGCCTTAGGAGGTTGTTAGGCCATGAGGACTCCATCATCCTGGATGGGATTAGTGGCCTTATAAAAGGGCCAGAGGGAGCTAGCTAGGCCCCTTTATGCCCTTTAGTTCCTTCTGACATGACACATTGCCATTAAGCACATGAAAAGCAATGGAAAATTTTTTTTTATAACAATGAACTTTTTGAAGTCAGAGTTATTTCTCTTGATTTCATTGCCCATTTTCTATTACTTTAGTTTCATATCCCATTAATTTTTATCTGAATTTTCTTTTCTTTCTTTAACAAATGAATTTGAAAATAATAAAAGAAGGTACTTTTAAAACAGAGTCTGTCATTTCTCTCTTATTTTATCAAAACATTCTGGAACCACTTTCAAAAGTTAAAACACTGTATTATCTTTATTTTCAGACAAAATGATCTCTTATACAGAAAATCCTAAAGAATCCCCTAAAAAACTTAGAGGTAACAAACAAATTAAGTGAGGTTGCAGGAAACAAGACTAATATACAAAAATCAATTGCATTTTTATGAACTAGTAATAAATGATTTAAAAATGAAATTAAGAAAATAACTCAATTTGCAATAGCACCAAAAAGAAGTAAAGAACCTTAGGAATAAATCAAACAAAAGATACAAAACATGTCCACTAAAAAAGTACACTACATCTTTGAAAGAAGTTAAAAATCTAAGTAAATGGAAAGACTTCTCGATGTTCATGGATCAGACTGTTAAAATGGAAATACGTCCACATTGATCGATAGGTTCAACATAATTCCTATCCAAATGCAGACTAGAATTTTGCAAAATTGAGGCTGCTCCTAAAATTCATATGGAAAGTCATAGGATGTAGAATAGCAAAAACAACATTGAAAGAGGAGCAAAGTAGAAAGACACTTCACCATTTTGAAGCTTGCTATAAAACTACAATAATCAAGAGAGCATAGCCCTGGCATAAGGACAAAGATACCAATGGAATAGAATAAAAGTCTAGAACGAAGCCTTTACATTTGATCAGTTAATTTTAGACAATTCAATAGAAAAAGAGTAGTCTCTTCAACGAATGGCTCTGAGACAACTGGATATCCATATGCAGAAGAACAACGCTGGACCTTTTCCTCACACTTACACAAAAATTAACTCAAAAATGGATCACAGATGTCAATGTAAGAGCTGAAATGCTGAGAATTAAACATAGGAGTAAATCTTCTTGACCCAAAAGTAATGGTTTCTCAGATACAATGCCAAAACCACAAGTGAGAAAAGCAAAAATAGATAAATTAGACTTCATCAAAATTAAAAACTTTTGCACATCAATGATGCTGTCATGAAAGTGAAAAGACAACCCACAGAATGGGAGGAAATATTTGCAGACCATATATCTGGTGAGTGTGATAAGGGACTTGTATCTAGAATAAATTAAGAACTTTTACAATTCAATAATAAAAATATAAATAATGAAAAATAAGCAAAAAATCTAAATAGACATTTATACAAAAACATATGAAGATGTATATATATAAAGATCATCATAGGTCACTAGGGAAATGCACATCAAAACCCCAATGAGATATCACTTCACATCCACTAGGATTGGTATAACAAATGCAACAACAAGTTTTGGGGAGGAATACAGAAATCTGAAGCATCATTGCTAGTTGGAGTGTAAAATGGGCTGCTTTGGGAAACTGGCAGTTTCTTAAAACATGGAGTTACCATAAAAATCCAATGATTCCATTTCTGCATCCAAGAAAATGATACATGCACACAATACTTTGTACACAAATGTTCATTTGGTATTTCCTATCATAGCCCAAATGCCAAATGTCCATCAACTAATAAATGATGATACCCACACAGCGGATTGTTATTCAGCAACAGGAAGGAATGCAGTGCTGATGCACACTACCTCGGGGATGAGCCCTGTGAACATTATGCCAAGTGAAAGAGGCCAGGCACAAAAGGTCACATGTTGTATGATTCCACTGGTACAAGATGTCCAGAATTGGAAAATCTATGAAGACAGCAAGAGGATGAGTGGCTATCTGGTGCAAGGGTAAGATGGATGGGGGTGACCAGTAAGGGGTGTGGAAATTTCAGAGTGACAAAAGTGTTCCAAAATTTGCTTGTTGTGATAGTTGTACAACTCTATGAATACACTGAAAATCACTAAATTGTACACTTTGTTTTATTTATTTTTGAGGTGAAGTTTCGCTCTTGTTGCCCAGGCTGGAGTGCAATGGCACGATCTTGGCTCACTGCAACCTCCACTTCCCGGTTCAAGTGATTCTCCTGCCTCAGCCTCCTGAGTGACTGGGATTACAGGTGCCCACCACCACACCTGGCTAATTTTTTATGTTCTTAGTAGAGATGGGGTTTCACCATGTTGGCCAGGCTGGTCTCAAGCTCCTGACCTCACCCTCCTCGGCCTCCCAAAGTGCTAGTATTACAAGCATGCCCATCATGCCCAGTCTGTACACTTTAAAGGGGTGAATTTAAATATAAACCTCATCTTATTAAAGCTATTGGGGGGAAAAAAACCAAAACCAACCAAACAGGCAGCAGACGGAGTTGGCCAGCACCTGCCTGGGCATATTCAAAGAAATTCTTTTTTCTTTTTTTAAAAAAATGATCAGTACTTTAAAGAAGCAATGGGTGACATCATCTGAACACTTAGGACAATCAAATTTGGAGGAGATGCTCTCTGGTTTCCATCCTTGATGTGGATTTCAGAGCATTTCAAGTTTTCTCCTTGGGAGCTTGGCTTTAAGGCACTCTTTGGATGAGCAATACTCAGTAACAGTTGCCGTGGGTGCCCTCTCTGCAGTGGAAGCATTTGCAGCTTCCTGGTGTCTTTGATGTTGTCAACATTTCATGTCAAATCAGAAAGATGTCTGAACCATTTTCCTATGTGTTCATCAGATTCACTCCTCTTCATTAATGAGACTGTCAAATCTCCAAAGCCTGTTAACTTCTTTGATACGTGTCTCTTCCTCCTAATGAGCGACTGCTTTTGGTTTGATATAAAACATATCTTTTTTTGGTGACAATGAGCTTTTTGAAGTCAGAGTTTTTTGTTTTTTTTTTTCCTTGCTCATTTTCTACTACTTTAGTTTCATATGCCATTAATTTTGATCTGCATTTTCTTTCCTTTCTTTAATAAATAAATTTGAAAATGATAAAAGGTATGTTTTATACATATACCCAAATCAGAGTCTGTCATTTCTTCCTTATTTTGTTGAAACATTCCCAAGCCACTTTCAAAATGGCAGTGAAAACAGTGCACTAAGACTTAATCAACATTTTTGCATCTCGTTTTCATTGAGGTTTCTCTTCTGTCTCTGAAATTTTTTAGAGCCCATCATTTATTGTCATCCATATGTTGTGAGACTAGGCCAGCTTTTATTTATTTATGTTTTATTTATTTTATTTATTTTTTTGAGACGGAGTCTCACTCTATCACCCAGGCTGGAGTGCAGTGGTATGATCTTGACTCCTTGTAACCTCCACCTCCCGGGTTCAAGTGATTCTCCTGCCTCAGCCTCCCCAGTAGCTGGCACTGCAGGCATGCGCCACCACGCCTGGCTAATTTTGTATTTTTAGTAGAGACGGGGTTTCACCATGTTGGCCAGGCTGGTCTCAAACTCCTGAACTCAAGTTATCTGCCCACCTTGGTCTCCCAAAGTGCTGGGATTATAAGTGTGAGGCACCATGCCTGATCTAGCCCAGCTTTTAAACAAGCAGACCATCCTGTTACACTTGGGCTTTCTAAAGAAATATCCATGCTGGATCTGCGTTTAAAGTACTCCATCTATAAAACAAACCTAAAATGAAAATAAACTACTGCTCATATAGAAGTAGTCACAACCTCAGGTACTGCTGAGGCACTTTTTCCTCCAAAGATCTGAGGGGAATGGCCAGCACACAGCTCATATTCTGCAATGACCCTAGGTGAGTTGGAACAGCAGTGTGGCAAGTATTTCTGGAAGCTATTATTATACCTGGACAGAGACAATAATTTAACTCTACTTGTAAGAGATAGAATCGTGGTAATAAGCCAAAAAATATGCCCCCAGTCCATTTTCTCTGTAGCCAAAGCAGCAAAATGCCCATGGCCATTCTAATGTGAGAGGTAGGAATGAAAAGAGAAGTGGTCTTAATCAAGTATGGTTGAAATAGTTTATTTTTGCAAAATTTACAAAAACATGTGACCATGTGAACACATGGCTTGGCCCCTCCCAGGGCCTTGGAAGGGGCTTATGTGAGCAAGGGGCCCCAAAGCGTAAGCATCAGAAGCTACTTCGACTTCAGCATCAGAAGGTAAATTGACTTCCGCTCCCCCCTCAGAGCCCCTCCATGGCTCCCCGCTGTAGCAGGATGAGACCAAGCCCTGTGGCTGGCATCAAAGACGTGGTACGACTGGCCTCTACTTATCCCTCAGTGTCACCTCCCCCCAGGACACCAGCACTGCAGCGCTGATTGCTCTGAAAGGACCCCACTCTCTTCCCCCACTGCTCCTGTGCATGCCTCCACCTCCTTCTCAACACACACCTGGCACAGTGGATCCTGTGCTGTGACCCCCAGACCCCTCTTCAGGACCAAGTCATTTATTCCTCAAGCTGTGGAATGTGTTGGCTGCTTGTGGCTCACAGCTGAGCCCCCAGACCAGAGACCTGCCCCTTTCCCAAGGAACGGCCATAGCCAGTGACTAGTCAGGGTTGGGATTCAGACATTGCTTTGACTGGGCCAACTCTGAAAGGCCAGCCCGGCTCCAGAGCTGCATGTGGGGTTGGCTGAGTCCTCTATTGAGGTTGCATCCCTGTGCAGCGCCTCACTCTCCCCATCGTGCTGGCCCTGGCAGAGCACACTCCGGAATTCCTGCAATCCCATCTCTGTGTCCAAGGTCGTTTCTGGGGGAGCTGTGCTCCTGTGTCCATGCCTGAGCTGCTCCCCTCCCGTGCTTCATTCCTGGTTCTCCTCGCTCGGGCAAGCCTTGCCTAGGGCCCACCTCTGCCCACATCTTCCCTTCCTTTCCAGCAAAGGCCCCTCACCCTCATGCCTTGCTAAAATTCTCCCAGGCCTGCCTTTGTGGCAGCCTGAGCCATGTGGGGACTGCGGGGCCGCCAATCTGTGGATTCTCCCTCCCAGAGGGAATGAGGTACTGTGGGCAGGTGGTCAGGGGCTCCTCCCCTCAGGCTGGGCCAACAGGAACTGGCTGGGTCAGGCAGGCCTGGCTCCCTGAAACCGGGGGACCTTGGCCATTTCCTTCTTGGGGATTGCCTCATCTCTTGCCCCAAAAGCTCCTTTCATTCAACCATGGAGGGGAGGGGAAGAACCCACAGAAATGCTGGCTGGCGACCCCCTCAGTGGGTGATGCAGGCGGAGCTTGCAGGTGAAGAGGGGCCCAGGTAAGGGGGTGCAGTGGCCTGAGTGCGTGCATCCCCCAAATTCATATGGTGAAGCCCAAACCCCCAATGTGATGGTATTAGAAGCTGGGGCCTATGAAAAGTGTTAGGTCATGTCCCTCATGAGTGGGATTGATGTCTGCATGAGAAGAGACTCAAAAGAGAGAGATGCCCTCTTTTCCTGCCATGTGAGGGGAGCATGAGAAGATGGCCATCTGCAGGCCAGGAGGAGGGTCCTCCCAGAAACCAATCTTGCTGGCACCCCGACCTTGGATTTCCTAGCATCCAGGACTGGGGGGAACAAAGCTGTGTTGTGTAAGCCACCCAGTCTGTGATATTTCTGTTAGAGCAGCCGAAGCTGAGGAAGATGGAGTGGGTGTGCCGTTCTGGCGCTGCTGAAGGCTGCAGCCTGGGGCAGACTCTAAGTCACTGGTGGCCACAGGAACCAGGAGCCAGGAGGATGGAAGGGGTCACACTGTGGTCCCCCTGTCCCAGCTGGGTAAGCCAGTGCCTAACATGGAGATGGAGGCTGGGCACGAACACTCACGGTGCCCCCCGGGGTCTGCAGTGTAGGGGACCACCCCTAGGGCAGACCTGGATACAAATGTGTAGTAAGGAACAGGAAGACAAAACAGTGCGGAAAGAGAAAAAGTCACCCTCAGTTCCACCACAGATGTCACTCCTCTAATGTGTTGGCTTTTTTCCTCCCGGACAACTATGAGCGCTGAACAGCGTGATTACCCTGAATGAAGACTTTCATCCTCTGATCTCTCACCCCTTATCAGAAAAGAAATATATTTAATGTTATTAACATGTTTTATAAACGTATGCTTAAATTCTTACAAATATTCCATCCACTAGAGAGACTTCAACATTTAAAGGGAGAAGTCATGTATGCTGAATGAATTTGGAGCCCATCATATGGGGGAATGAATGAATGAAGGAACGAATGAATCTAGAGCTGAGGTGATGTGGAGCTTCCTCTGCCTAATTCTGTGGCCTATTGCCCATTTTTTTTAAATCCAAGGGGAACAAGCCCACTTCTCCCCTCTCAGCCAAACCAGCCAGCCTAACACACTGGGTTCCATGGGAAGGGTCCCCTCGTCCCTGCCCCCACCCTGCCCCTCCTGCTGAGCACCCTGGCCCCATCTCTCACTACCCTGGTCCTCTGCTTCAACTCATGGAGGCCAAGGCTCTGAACCCAGAGGCACCGTAGCATCCCCACCTTCCTGTGCCCACAGGCTCAGGGCGGGCAGTGGATGGGAAGTGCGCCCCACAGCAGAGGGTGGGGCGGCTCGCCTGCAGGCTCTGAGGCTTTTCTCCCAGTCACCTCCGTGTCAAGAATCTGGAGACAGGTCTCTGTCTAGGAAATGGTGGTAGCAGGAAACTGCAGGTGAGGGAGGCCAAGAGACGAGGCGCTGCAGCCCAGCAGGAGCTCCCAGTCAGCCTCCGCCTGTGGAGCCTGAGCTCTCCACAGCCCCTGCCCGGTGTCTGGGCATGCAGAGGGACAGCCCTGTCCCAGAGCCACTTTCAGCAGGTGACCTGCCACTTCTCCAGCCCAGCCAGGCTGTGCCTTGCTCTCTCCCCTCTCTCCTTGCCCCTTTGGCTTCCCTTGCAGGAAAGGGTGGGAGAGAGGGGGATTGCTTTCCAGATGTAAAATCACAATGCAAGGAAATAGTGATGCATAGGACATGGAAACATAGAGATCCACATTCAGGGATTCTGCCAGCTGCCCAGGAAGAGCCCCTCTTCCATGTTCCCCTAATATCCCCACCCCGAATCCTGATCTGGGTCAGTTTCAACCTGTGCTCTTCGGGTACCAGGGGAGGCTGAGCAGAGCCCCAGCTCTGCCCCTCAGTCAGCACAACTATTCTTTAATGCATAAAAGGCAATTTCATTTACTGGGCTAAATGCAGAGGATCCTACCACCAAAAAGAGTGAAGGGCTGCGGCCAGGTCAGTGGTCTCTGTGAGGAGGGGACACTTCGGTCGCATCTGTCCACTGCCCTCACCAGATTCCCCCCCACCACTTCTGCCTTGCAGGAGAAGCAGGGGGCAATCAGCTGGGATGCCAGCCAGCCATACACCCACATGTGGGAGCCCCACCTGCTCCTGCTCCCTAGGCCAGCGTGCCTGTGCGGGGCCACCTCCCATTCCCTCTGCCTGCCTCCTTCCGGACTGTCTTGGGTGGGGCAGGCAGGGAGCCATGCTTAGCTGGTCTCATTCTCCAACTCAGCTCTTCCTGAGCTCCCCCTGGGGTCAGAGCAGATGTTCTGCCCTGCTCCTTCTGCTGAGCTCCTGTGGGAAGGGGGCTAGCTAGGTGGTTCTAGCCTCACCAGGCCCCCAGCAAGTTATCAACAACAGCCCATTTCTGACTTCTAACCCTTCATTAAGTCTGGTAACATCTTAAAAACACCAATTCCCAGGTCTTCAAACAAACCTTATACACAAATGTTCACAGCAGCATGACTCACAATGGCCAAAAGGTGAAAACTACCCAAATGTCCCTCTGCGGAGGAACGGATGTACCATATGTGCACCTCCACACGACGGGAGGTTGTTCAGTGATGGAGAGGAAGGTAGTGCGGATAGAGGCTGCACAGGATGACCCTCGGAAACATTCTGCTGAATGAAGTGAGTCAGACAAAAAAGGCCACATATATATGATTCCATTTATATGAAATTCTGGAATAGGCAACTTCACAGAGACAGAAAGCAGGTTGGTACTTGTTAGGGGATGGGGCGAGGGGAGAAGGAAGGAGTGACTGATAAATGAGGTGTCCTTTTTGCAGTGAAGAAAAGCTCTGGGACCAGATAGTGGTGATGGTCGCCCAATATTGTGAATGTAATAAATGCCACTGAATTGTGCACTTCATTGTTGTTTTTATATTTTGAGACAGGGTCTTGCTCTGTCACCCAGGCTGGAGTGCAGTGACGTAATCTAGGCTCACTGCAACCTCCGCCTCTGGCTCAAGCAATTCTCATGCCTCAGCCTCCCAAGTAGCTGTGATTACAGGCTCCTGCCACCACGCCCAGCTAATTTTTGTATTTTTAGTAGAGACAGGTTTTCGCCTTGTTAACCGGGCTGGTCTTGAACTCCTGACCTCCGGTGATTGACCCGCCTCAGCCTCCCAAAGTGCTGGGATAACAGGCATGACCCACCATGCCCAGCCTAAATTGTACACTTTAAAATGGTCCAGATAGCAAATTTTATGTAATGTGAATTTTACCATAGTTTTAAAAAGAAAACCCAAAACAATAATTGGATCCTACCCCAAACAAACGTCTTCAGGGATGGGCCTGGGAATTTGTTTCAGAAGCTCCCCAGGGACTAAAATTAGGCAGCTGGCCCAGTCCTGAGCCAAAGACTTCCATCAAGGAGCCACAGGTCCAGACAATGTGGGGGCATTCTAGGCCCGGCTGGGATGTGCGCAGTGTCCACTCCCCACTCCCTCCCTACCCTGCAGGGCTAGTGTAGTCTTCATGGGGCTGAGCCCTCCTGGGCAGCGATCCAGGCTTAGCTCATCTGCATATCCCAGCCCCCTAGCAAGTGACTGGCTGAGGAGTGGGTGTGTGATTTCATCTGAACCAATGAGAATCAGGTCTAGAGTTCAGGGAGGACCACAGGGAAGAAGCCCTTCTTTCAAGGGTCCCCAGGGGGTTAGGAAATGGGCCTGGGGCAGCCATCCAGTGACCTTGAAGGACAAGCGTGCCCAACAAGGGACAGACACTGAGGTCCTAGGGGTGGAGAGGCTAAGCCTTATGCTGGGCCTGAGGACCCTAATGCTGACCTCAAGGTGAGGTGACCCACAGTGCCAAGGGGTGACCGAAGGCTGCCAGGACCCCAGAAGCTGCTCTTCAGAGGAGAAGTCCTGAGTGCAGGGCTTAAAGCACTGTGAGGATCTCTCACACGCCAGATATGCTCCAGCATCAGAAGCACAGGGCGGAGGAAGCTCTGGTGTAGGGAGTGCGAGGGGTAATTCGAGATGGGAAAGGAGGGGGCAGCAAAGGCCCCTGAGAGGCCCCCTGCCACTACTTCAGAGCCTGGCCCTGGTGACCTGGGCACCTAAGATTCCAGTCCTCTGCGCTGCCGCCCTCGAAGATCCCTTGGTCCCGCCTCACCTTGCCAGGTGCACACATGGTCCCGTCCAAGGGGGGCCCCTTCTTGGTCTTGCAAAAGTAGGGGTTGTCAGGGTGGCTGCACCACAGCTGCTTGCAGGGATCGAAGGTCCGGAACTGGAAGACAGCACCACAGCTTGCCAGGGACCTTCCACCTCAGGGACCTCCCAGGGGTGCCACCCACACACCTCCCGGGGCCTGTAACCTGAGATGCCCCAGTGGGACTGGCCCGTGACTGGCCTATGTGGCTGGTGGGTGTTGTGATTCTGGGACAGTTAGGACCTTGCCTGTACAGTGTGGGGGTGGTAGTGTCCCTGAACATGGCCAGGCCTCCTTGCCTCTAGCTTTTGGAGGTTGCACTCCTCAGGGAGCCTGGCAGGCAGCTGGGCCCTGGGTGCCAGCCCGAGGCTAGGTGGGTACCTACGGACCCTTTGCTGTGGATTCCCCTTCTAAATCCTGGCAAAGCCCTCCCCTTACCCCCCAGCAGGCCCACCCTCTCTGCAGCCTTGGCCTCTGTTCCCTGTACTTCACAGTCCTCTTCCCTGGCCTTTCTACTTCCTGTCCTGAGAGCACTTCCTGCAGGATGTCCCTGAGGGACTGGCTGAAACTCAAGCATGGCCCTGAGGCTCCCCCACTCAAGCCTTTCCAGAGCTCCCATCCCCATGAGAATCGAGTCCACTGCGCTCCTTAGGCAGTCATGGAAGGAGTTAGTCCTCCTGTATGGTACTCAAGTCCACCACTTGCTTGCTGTGTGGATTTAGGCAGGTTACCTAGCCTCTCTGGGCCTCCATTTCCTCATCTGTAAAATGGGACTCCTTTGCTTCCTTCCTTCATGCAGCAGAGGGGCGCATTCAGACGCTCATAGACACTGAAGCTCCGCTGCACAGCCTCCGTGCTGATGCCCGGTTCCTCTGACAGCTTGGCCCTGGCATTCGGCCCTGGAGGGCAGCAAGTGCTTCTATGTGTGCTGTGCTCTTCTCTAGGCCTCTGCCTCGGTGGCCCTCCCTTCCTGAATGCCCTCTCCTTCCACTTAGTCTGCAGGCCTCCCTTCTTCCTTGGAAGCCCTCTTGACCTCTGCAGGCTGACACAAAGGCCTTGCCAGACTCTCACTGCCCCTGGCTGACGCCTCAGTCACAGCCCTGTCACCTGTGTACCTCCTGCCCTGGACCACATCTGGGCCTGCCAGGTGGGCCTAGGGTGCCTAGGGGATGAGGAGTGGTGGGTGCTGAGGGGGAGGCTGCCACTCTGGCGGGCTGGCAGGCTGCTCTGTCCTCCCTATGCTGGGCCCATCCTCACAAGGTCCCAGGAGCTGCCCCTACACCAGCCGGCCTCCCCCAGGCCTGGGAGGGGTCCCCGCTGCAGGGCTGCCACACTCACCGCCGTGCACATCATGTAGCCCAGGCCGAAATCAAAGCGGCACTGCTCGTTCATGGAGTAGTGCAGCCCCGGGAGCTGGGGCAGTGCCGGCCAGTCGTGGGCGAAGGGGTCATCCCGCAGGCAGTCATAGGAGCTGTTGGGGACACACAGCAGCCTTCAGCATGGCTGACCACCCATTCCTGAAGGCAGCTGAGGCACCTGCTGGAGCTGCCACGGCAGCCCTACCTGCATAGCCCGGCCCCTGGCTGTGCTGCCTCCGTTTCCCTGCGGCATCTCTTGTCCTTGGTGTAAGATACCAGGACCTGGCTTGCGCAGACCCCAGGGTGGCTGCCTTGCCCACCTGCCATTTAAGGACAGACCCCTGACAACGGGTTCTCCTCCAGACACCAGGCTCCTCTCACAGGCGTGCCCTCTCTCCTCCCCTGCACACAGGCTAGAGGACTCGAGGTTGGAGGGCTCTGGCTGGACCCTGGTGCATGGGGACTTGCACCCTCCCAGAGCTGAGCCCAGGGGCTGAGGGGTCGCCCTCGGGGGATGTGGGCAGTACTCACTGCAGGTAGCGGCCCAGCTCCTGCTGGCTGCAGCGGGACCAGTGGAAGCGATGGAAGGCGGCCTGCACCAGGGGCGCCATGATGCTGCCCAGACGCACCTCGTCGCCGCAGCGGTTGCCCTGTCCGTCGTGCTCCATGCCCAGCCTGTGAGGGGCGAGGCAGCTCTCTGAATCCCACCCCGCCCTGCATGGGCCTCCCCGACCTTGGCCCACCCTAAACCAGGTGGCAACGACTGTCTACCTATTGCACTTTGAAAGCCAAGGCACTCTGGGGAGACAGCGGCCAGCGGGCAGTCCCCCAGGTATCCTGTCTCCAGGAAAGACATGCACACCTGGTGGAACTGTGGCTTCCCTGCCTCCAGCTTTCTAACCCAGGGGAGCCACCCTCCAAACCTCCGAGCCTCCTCTATAGCATAGGGTAGAGCCCACCTGCAGGGGGGCTTGGATGGGAAAAGGGGCAAGGCCCCCAGTGCTAGCTGGCCCAGAGCTGCTGCTCAGTCTGCAGGTGAGCCCTTCCTCCTTTGATTGGTTCCTTCTGCAGAAAGTGGGCCTCGGGCCAGTACTGCCCAGCGCTGGGAAGACAGAAGACCACACCCCAAGTGGCTTTCACACAGGATGTGTCCCTCTTAAGGCACAGAGGGAAAGTGGGCAGCCAGAGTTAGAGAGCCTAGGGTGGCCCCTCTGTGCCCCACCCTTCCCCAGGCCACTTACACGTGGCCAGTCTCATGGGCCACCACGAATGCTGAGGAGAAGCCGTCCTCATGGTTCAGAGTGCAGCTGCGGACCGGGTGGCACATGCCAGTGACGGGAGCATAGCCTGGGAGAAGACAAGGGGTGGCTCCAGACGCTGCCATAGCATGGATGGGAAGGTGAGGCCTGGCATACCTCCCAGGTGCTGCTTCTCCTCAAGGCCCCAGTAGCCCCCGTCCAAGAGGCAACTGCCATGGCAGACAGGCCTGTGACATCTGACTGGACGCAGGCCCCCAGCCCAACCCCACTCAAGCCCCATGGCCGTTCTGCCTGTAATGGCCACGCTGCAGCTGGCGGCCTCTGCTTAGTCAGACGTCACCTGCCATGGCTTGTCTGGCACCTCCGTAGTTTCCTGCCTGATGTTCTCTTTCTCCCAGCCTGCCCATGCCCCCTGCCTGCCTCACTGAGTGGCCCTGAGCAGCCTGCTTCCACACCTCTCTGCTAGAGGCATCCTGCCTCTCGTCTGCCCGGCATCACACCCTCCAAGCCCATTTCCTCGGGATGGGGGTTTCCTGGGTCTCCCCTTGTTTCTCTGGGTTCCTTAAGACCCTAGCTAGACAGCTAGACCTGTTTCCATAATGTCATAGGAGGCTGCAAAGCTGTTCAGCCGATATGCCATACCACTGGGCAAAATGTACTAGCAGGGCACTGGCTGGTGTGAACTGAGAAGCCAGAACTGCCTCAGAAGGTGAGGCCAGTGGCCCACGACAGCCCAGGGCCAACGGGAGAGTGGCAGAAGTTCATGACGCTGAGACCCCACATCAAACTGAGGAAGAGAGAGAATGAGATCTATTCATTTTCCCAGCTCTCGTTTCAGCAAAGGGAGGCGGCTTGGACAAGATTGGGAAGTGTATACAGGGCTGTGGGTGCCACACGAGGTCTCTGCTTGTACCACTGGGAGTCTTCCGAGAGGCTTGCTAAACATGGAGCCCCAACTTTCAGAATCCCAACATGCCCTCACTCCTGCCATGCCCCATTGAGAGACCCTGAGGCCAGGTGTTCCATAGAGAAGGGAAGGAGGGCCACTGGGACTCGGGGTGAGCTGGTGGTGTACACATCTAAAAATAGAACCATGGTGATCTAGCCCTTGTCTTTTCCTGTTGTAATAAACAGGAAAATCTGCATTTTTTGCTCTGCAGATTTTGAGACAAGTGTTGAGTCTGTGTGCCAGAGTGGAACGCTGCGATCTCCTCTTTGTCCTTTGTATGCAACGTTTGCATAGGCATCTGCCTCTGTGGGAGGCTTTTTCATTCATCCTACTTAGCACTACAGGAGCCTGAGAGATTTGAAAGCATATCTTTATGTTTTTGTTTCCTTCCCTCTTATTTTGTGACTGTTTTCTCTGTCTGAATCTTATTAGATAGAGTACACCTTCTGGATGGACCATATGTCTCCTAACTTTTCTCTCATGTTAATCTTTTTGTCTTTTACTTCCATTGGGAGATGCCCTTGACTTTTTATTTCAGCTTTCGAATTTTTTACTTTCCCTATCCTATCCATAATTTTACACAAATGCTTTGTTGTTCTCTAATTCTTCATAACAACCTCTTCTGGGTTGATGGATATATTTTCTCAAACATTCTGGGAATGCGACTTTTAAAAACATGCCTTTTTGTCTCTAAATTCTCTTTATTTTCCCTAGAGCCAGTTTTCAAACTTTTTGTTTTGTTTTACATCTTGATCCATCTTTTTCATGCTGTAAGGATTTTTTTGTGTTTTGGTTTTTAAAAACATTTGGTAACCCTTGGCTGTTCTTTCACAATTTTTTTTTTTTTGAGACAAAGTCTCGCTCTGCTGCCCAGGCTGGAGTGCAGTGGTGCAATCTTGGCTCACTGCAACCTCCACCTCCCAGGTTCAAGCAATTCTGCCTCAGTCTCCTGAGTAGCTGGAATTACAGGTGCCTGCCACTACACCCAGCTAATTTTTATATTTTTAGTAGAGATGGGGTTTCACCACGTTGGCCAGGCTGGTCTCAAATTCCTGACCTCAGGTGATCCACCTGCCTCAGCCTCCCAAAGTGCTGAAATTACAGGCGTGAGCCACCGCACCTGGCCCCTTTCACATTTTTAAATGAGGGATCAGGCCACTTAATATAAAAGCTGTGTGGGTTTCCTCTCCTAAGGGATAGCTCTGCTCCCCATTAGTGCCCTCCCCAAGCCAAAAGAGCCAAGAGCGCTCTCATCACGTGCTGCGGGCAGACGGGGAGCTATCCAGCCTCACCCAGACATGGTACTTCCAGTCCAGTCTTTTTTAACTTTAACTATGCTATTACATGTGTTTTGATATCTCATTGTGGTTTCTTTTTCTTTCCTTTTTTTTTTTTTAAAGACAAGGCTTTGCTCCGTCACCCAGGCTGGAGTGCAGTGGTGTGATCATAGCTCACCTCCTGGACTCAAACAATCCTCCCACCTCAGCCCCCCAAGTGTCCGGGACTGCAAGCGCGCGCCACCACGTGCCACTTCATTGCTTCAGTTGCATTTTTCTAATGTCAGCTGAGGTTGAGTGCCTTTTCATATGTTTATTGCTGATTCATATTTTGTTAAGAGCCTGGTAAAGTCTCCTGCCCCTTTTCTGACTGGATTGTCTTTATTAACCTTGCTATTATTTGTAGTTCTTCATATACCTCGGATATAAGTCCTTTTTTGGATATATGTGTAATAAATATTTCCCCCAGTGGATTAGCAGTGCCTTTAATGTACAAGCTTTAAAAATGTGCTACTATTTATCAGCTTTTTCCATTGAGTTTGTATTTTTTTGTTTCTTTTAAAAGAAAAAGTCTCTTACTCCAAGAACGTGGAGCTTTCTGCCTGTGTTATCTTCTTTCGTTGTTTCACATTTCTTATTCAGATCTGAAATCCATGTGAGGTGCTCTCTGCCTATAGAGTGAGTGGAAGTGACAGGCCTCCTTTCTTTCCAAATTGGCCTCATACCATTTGTTAGACTGTTTTCCTCCTCTTCTCTGAAATGTCACTTTTGTGACACATAAGTCAAGTGCTCCTGTACACATAGGTTCAATTCCGGACACTGTATTCTGTTCCAATGATGTATTTGTCAGTCCGTGCACTGACCCACACGCTTGCCCAGCTGAGGTGGCCATAGCCTTCCCTGCCCTGACACTCTTCCCTGGGCTGGGCCAAGACTGTTGGAGGCCCCTCGCACGACCAGGGGCTCATTTCCAGCTTCATGCCTCTCTGTGGCCCTGCAGGGGTGAGGCTCACCTTGCATTCCAGAAGGCCCAAAGTCCTGCCGTGTGAGGAAGATGGCATGATCATGGTATTCATCGTGGTCCGTGTCTGGCTTCTGCTGGAGGTAGGCCCAGCGGCAAACATTTTCTAGGCTCTGAGAGGGGTTCCCAATCTCAATGAGGCTCATGGACTGCAGGGGGATGGAGAGAAATGGAAGAGAGAGGTTGGTGTCTGGTGGGCCAGTGGGGGGCTGAGCAGGCTGGAGTGTTGACAGCCCTCTCCACTGGGAACCTGGTCCAGGTGGAACAAAGGCCCTGCCAGGTTCCTTTCAGGACCTGCTCCCACTGGGCTCCATTCTTCTACATGGAAGAAAAGGTTCCCCAGCCACACTCACCTGTGTGAGTTTCCACACAGAGTCACTGCAGTTTTCAGCTGAGATATGGAAGTCAAGCTCTAGGTCATCTGAGGCCCTGCATAGTCCCTCAGTCTACCCCATTTCCAGAAGTCCCTGTGTTTGTTCTACGAGGCACCTGTTCCATGCAAGTCCTTGACAGAAGGCAAATGGCATGTGAATCTCATCCCAAAGAGCTCATAGTTCTGGGAGGGCCCATGGCAGGGGAGACGGAAGTCCCAGTGTGGTGTGCAAGCCCAGAGGCAGGAGATCACCTTACATGACCCCCCATGCAAAGGTACTTGCAGAAACCAACACAATGGAGGAAAAGAAACTGCAACTGACATTAGGTTGGTGCAAAAGTCATCGTGGTTTCTGCCATTAAAGTATGGTGATGACTTTTGCACCAACCTAATAGAAAAACAGCCATATCAAGAACAGGGGCATACACAGATGATTCCTACAGGAACCATGCATGGGAAGCCACTGGGAACCATCCCATTCCATTTTGTATCGTGACGCATGCCTAACAGCCAGGGTGGCCTGGGGACTGAGTGTCCTGCACACTCTCTCTCCTTTATGATATCAGCAGGTACTCTCATTTAGACGTCAGGACTAAGAAGGCTGTCCTGGCCAAGTCTTTGAGGAGGAGTCAGGAGTTCAGCCAGAAAGACACATCCCAGTATCAGTACCAGAGGAAGGAATGAGGCCATCAGGTAGGACAGAGCCGCAGGCAGGAGCCAGGCTGAGGCAGGCTGGGAGCAGGCAGGCTGGGGGTGTGTAGGGAGCTCCCCTGTCCTAGTGTGTGGGCTCGTGGGGAGTGCTGGGAGGATGCTACAAGCCCAAGCGCCTATAGGAACAAGGCAGGTGACAAGTCCATGAGGCAGGCTGGTTGTAGGAAAAGTAACTCCATCTTGAGTTTTCCCAGTTTTGAAGGGGAAAGGGCACAGAGGACTATTTCCCTATTAGAATAAAGGGGAGGGGTGATAAGGAGTGGCGAGGGCTGTGGCAAACCCAGGGGCCCACGCACAGCTGGAGGGTGCGACATCCACCCAGTGCCGGCAGCAACAGAGGCCTGGAGCTGCCGGATTGGATTTCTCAGGTCAATCATGAAGTCTGAATTTTACAGACACCTAACTAATAGTAAACACTGGCTCGAATTAAAATTAGTCATGCAGACAAAACAACGCATCCCCCATCACAACCTGATTCCAGAACCCTGGAGTAAGAGCCCTACGGTGGGCTCTTCTTCTCCATGTTCCTGCAGACTGAATCCACGCTGGCCGATCGCCTCTCTCCTCCCAGATGCTGGCTTCTGTGGTTCAGCCCGGGTTCCCAGCCCCTCTTAGCAGCCAAAGTGATCTTGCTGCTGCAGCAAGATAATTTATTGAAATATTGATTTGTGTTTTTGTTCTTGCCTCGCTTTGTTCTTGGCCCATTCCAAGAAGGCAGGCTGCCACTCTCATTCTCCAACCCCAAGGGAGTGGTACTGCAGGGTCAAGAGCTAACGGGGTCTAGGACCCCCTTCTGGCTTTGGGGTTTTGGGGCAACTCCCTGAGGGAGGGGCAGAGGGGAGGGCTGCGGGGTATGGGCACAGGAAGAGGAAGCTGCACTGTGGCCAGGGGAGGCTTGGAGGCAGGACTTCGGAAGACATGACAGTGTGCTAGATCCTGGGAGCCTGGGTCCCGGCAGGGGCACCCCAAGAAGTAGAGAAGAGGTTTACGTCAGTGTCCAGGCAACCTGGGACTCAACCTGCCACTGCGATCTGAACTGACAAGCCACGGAGCTGCTTGTATTTCCTTTCTCTCTGCCAATATCCCAATAGTTCCAAGGTCCCGGCCTATCTCTGATGGGCACAGAGGAGCCCAGGGGCAGAGATCTTGTCCTTGCTGGGTTTGGAGCATTCAAGGGCTCTGGGTACCCATGATGCCCAGAAATTGACCTTGTGCCCAGCAGCCAGGGCAAGGTCCATGGGTATTCTTAAAAAAGTCCTTTGGGTCAGTGAGGAGGGAGTGGGGACAAAAGCAGACAGCGTGGCGCTGAGATGCATGTAGGCATGGCTGGTACTGTGTCAGGAGGGTCAGGACCTGGTAGCAGGAGCTGAGAGGTATCAGGGCTGCAGCGTGGGAACAATGAGGCAGAAGTGGCACCAGTCTCTGGCTTTGGGAGTTGGTGGCAAGGCAGAGGAGGAGGTCTGGGACAGGGACTACAAGCTCCAGGGGAAGAGCATGGGGTCTGTAGTGCATGAAACATGGTCGCGGCCATGTCTTTCCTGGCCAGCTTGCTCATTTGAAAGAGCTGGGCAGTTTTGCCTTGGGAGCTCTCCCGCTTCTGGGGGTACAGCCCTGGTGGGTGTTCAGTCCAAATGCTATGTCCCAAGGCCCAAGCCTTGGCTGGGACCCAAGTTAGGCCCACGGAGCACAGGTCTGAAAGGACTGAAATCCAGCTGAAGTGGGTTTGCTTGGTGGCAGCACCCAAAACAACCATCCCCCAGCTCCTGCTCACACACCCCAGAGCCTCCTTCCCTCCACCCACTGCTCCCACCCCATGAGAGCTACTGGCAGCCTTCTCTTGGGTTCTGCATGCCTCTAAGGACTCCTCACAGAAACTGATGCCCAGGCAGAGACATCGGGGCAACTGGACAGGTCTAGGGCCCAGCAGAGAAGTCTGGGTTGGCTGTGGACAGGGCAAGGCCCTCGCTACTAGAAGTAGTCAACCCAAGGGAAGAGCCAAGCTCAGGCCTCTCTGCTGAGACCTCTAGCATAGGATACTGTCCTGACATGCAGGCAGCTTCCCTTGTGGGTCACTCGGGCTCCAGCGGGACCACCTGCTGGGATGTGACCTCCTTTGCTCCTCTGCCACCTGGCCTCCATGCAGGAGGCCAGATGGGTCCCTGCTGCCTGGGACTCCCCAGCCCCCACCATTCCGACCCCTTACTATGTGTCAAGCATGAGAACTGTGTTTCCTCAGTGCGAGGAGGAGGAAACATATCTATTTCTCATGTAAGGATCTCCTCCAGAAGTGAGGGAGGCTGCATTGCTTGTTTCAACTGAGGATTCTTACACCAGCTCACCCTGGTCATCTGCATCCCTCCATCCTGAATGCACCTGACTCCCAGCTGCCTGCTCGAGGTCAGCTCTGCACAGCTCCTCTAGGAAAGTCTGTCTGTGTGACTCCCCCTGCTCCTGGCTGTGCTGAGGTGGGCAACAGGAGTGAGCTCTTTGGGCCATAGGGTTCCTGGGGAGAGGCACCCCAGGCTCTGCAAGGGAGTGGCTGCAGGACCAGCCAGAAACTTCACAGGTAGCCAGTCCTCTCCCAGAGGCAGCCATGGGCATCGACCCTCCAGAGCAGGGGGCAGTGGATGGTGCTGCGTGACCATGGATAGACATTTCTGGACGCTGGGGCTGCATGATAGCTGCAGGGTTCACGTCCTGAGTGAGGCAGGGCCTCTGGGGACAGACTCTTTACCATGCGAGCAGCTCCCAGAACTCCCAGCCTCAGGCTGAGGGCCCCAGAAGAGCCCGGCCTGAGAAGCCTGCAATCTGGGGCTGTTGATGGAGTCTAGGGGCCCTCTCAGCCCAGGAGGAAGGAGGAGTCCTTTGTGGGCTGACCCTGGCTTGGAGCACGGAAACAGATGGGCTTCCTAGGAGGCTGACCGGGCCCTCCACAGGGGCCCCAGGACAGTGGTCATCCCTCAAGGAGGGCTCTGCCACCCCAGTTTGGATGTGACATCTACCGTTGCAGACATGGGATCCCAATAGGGCTCCACTGCCTGAGTGCTTTGGGGCCCTGGCCCGGGCTGGCCCCTCCTTTGTGCAGGGTCCTCCCTGGCCATCATGAGTGCCCACCTAGGTCCACATGGAGACCCTCCTTGCTATGCTGGTTCATAGACCTGCCCAGATGCAGGAGGCAGACACTCATCTGGGCCCCTGGAGCCCTCCCAGAGCAGCACCGGGGGTGACAGGGGGCTGGTCCCAAGAAGGATAGTGTTCCCTCCAGGTTCAACCTGTTTGGCTCCCCTGGCCTGGGCTGGAAGGGGTCTGGGGACATGCACGAAAGGCCTGGTGATCCCATCACAAGGTGGAGAGGGCAGATCTGAAGGCCTTAAGGAGGCAAGGGCTTGACACCCTCACCTTGGGTCAGGAGGTCACTTTGCTGAACAGGATTTCTGGCCAGGGCAAGGATGAGGGAACAATGCAGGTCTCTGAATCTCAGGCCCAGCCTGCAGGGCTCTGGGTAGCCTCACCGGCCTCAGGGAACAGCCAGGAGCTTAGGGGGCCTACGGGGGGCTTGGGTGGGTTGGTGGGCTGTGTCCAGCTCCAAGACCCAGTCCCCATCCTTGCTGCGTGACCCTCGCTCTGAGCTGCCTGCCTGGTCCCCTCTCCTTGGTGTGGTCAGTCACCTGCCAGATGGGGCACCTACTGGGGATGTGCCTGTTGCTGTTGCTGTCCTCTGAGTCACTAAAGCCAAGCTCCTTGAGGGCCGGGTGGATGCCAGGCCGAGTCTGTGCCCCAGCTCTGGCCCATGCCTGCCCTCAGTAGCCCCGCTCCTCCCTTTACGGAGCAATGCCAGCTTCTGCTCTCCATGCCAGGATGAGGCAGTGAATGCCGCCAGAGGGCCCTGGCTGCTGTGACTGGGAGGGAACACAGGAATGAACGAATGAACACGAGCACCCTCCGGAGCCACGCTGGACGGAGGGGAGGGGCTGGCTGTGGGGGAGTTCCCAGGAGACCTAGGGAGGTGAAAAGGGCTGTCCCGGCAGGTGCTGACCCCAATAATAAGTTACTGCCTGCAGGGAGCGCCCCGTTGGGCTCAGGCTTGGCACATAACATCACCTTTATTTTCCTGCCTTCCGGATGACAAACTGCATTTCAGACAACTGAAGGGACTCGCCGAAGTCCCACAGCTAGAAAGAAGTGGGGTAGCCGCCCCTTGCGCGGGGCCCAAGGCAAAGGAAGGACAGGGCCCAGGTGGCCACCAGGTGGCGATGCTGCCGCGAGAACGGCGACCCTGGCAGGGGACTCGCCCGGCGCCCAGGCTGGGCGGCCGCACCGGGGCTCCGGGAACCCCAGCGGTCCCAAGACAGTCTCTGGGGTCTCACCCTAAATAAATCCATTAGGACCTAAGCAAAAAGTTCTGTTCCAGTCGTTGCTCTCCGACATTTTCATTGTTTGCTCTGGAATGAGCTGAATTATTTATGCTCTTCCCTCCTTCAGTCAAGGAGACGTGGGAGGAAACCGGTTTGGGGATCGGCAGCCTGGAGGCCGGCTCCGTTGGAACCAACCACGCCTGCTGAGAGGTTCTGCCTGCTGGGCAAGGCGCGCTCAACCAGCTCCCCAGGCCGCTACCCGACCAAGGCTCACCAGGGCCACCGCAGGTGGCAGTTGAGGTCACCCGGGTGGCTCTGAGTTCGGTCCAAACATCTCATCTGCTCTGCTCCTGGACAAGCGACCTTACTTGTCTCTACCTGCAAAACAGGCACAACTGCAGCTTCAAGCTTGGCACTGGGGGGCTTCCGCGCATGACAGTTTGGGCAGGGTGCAGTCAGCGCTCACAAATGTTCCTTGTCCTTGTCTCTGCCGTGCTGATAGCTATGGAGCATGATACCAGTCCCTGGAGTGCTGGCCTACCCGCAGCCAGCCCCAAGGGGATGTGGCTTCAGCAAAGCTTCTCAACTGTCCCCATCCCAGAGAGGGCCCCTGCCTCAGACCAGCCTCCCAAATAGGTACGGGACAGGATGTGGGGGGGCAGGGTGGGGGTTAGGTTCAGGTGGGCAGAACACATTTCTCAACCTCAGCACTCTAGACATTTGGGGCCAGATAATTCTCTGTTGGGTGGGGCGGGTGCACTGTGCATGATAAGATGTTGAGTGCATCCCTGGGCTCTCCTTGCCAGAACCCAGTGGAACCCTCCCCTTAGTCGTGATAACCAAAAGTCTTTCCAGACACTGGCAAATGTCCCCTGGGTGGGGGAGAGGTGCAAAAGTCACTCTCGGTTGGGAGCAATTGACCCTCAGGGGAGCAGGGCAAGGAACCTGAAGCTAGTGCTCCTGACCTGCCAGGATCACAGAGTCCAGCACCTCCTCCCAGAGCAGTGTGGCCCCAGGGAGGCCTCTCACCCCCTGGAGCCAGGGTCCTCACTGTCAAATGGGGATGATAACAGCGTCTACTCCATAGGGTTGCTGTGGGGGTGAGGGCATAAAGTCACGTAAAGGGCTTCAGACAGTGCCTGTCCCGGAAGAGGCTCTACAGTCACTTGCATGAACGCCTTTATGATTGTTGTCATTTCTATTGTGTGCTGGGGTTTCACAGACCTCCTCTTACTGGGGAAACTAAGGCTCCATGATGTTAAATTGCTCACCAAAGGTCCCACCAGTATGGACAAAGCCAGAAAGAATGGCAGGGACGGGGCCCCAGCATCCTTGCTCCGTGAGCACATGTTCTACCATGCCACCCAGCTCAGTGCAACGTGGGCTCCCTCGAGGCTGGAGGTCTCCTGTTCTAGGCAGGGCTTACAGATCAAATCTCATCACAACAGGGAACCATAACAAGAGTGGGGGCAGGAGGTGCATGCCTCATTTCTCTACCAGAGCTCCCATATCGTTCCAGCATTTCATTTCCAGCCATGCTCCCCAAAGCCTGGGAAGCTATTCCCAGAGAGAGCCAAGCTGCCAGAACAGGATTCTCAACTTGAGCCTTCCCAGGCATGAGCCAGTGCAGGCCTGTGGGGAGCCAGTAGAGGGGCCTCTGCTAGAATCTGAATGTTGTGTTCCCCACATTTGAAAGGTTGAAACCTGAGAGCCAGTGTTATAGTATTAGGAATTGTGGCCTTTGGGAGGTCATTAGGTCATGAGAGTGGAGTCTCCATAAATGAGATTAGTGCCCTTACAAAAGAAGCCTGAGGAAGCCTGTTCACCCTTCCATCATGCAAGGACATAGCTAGAAGGCACCGTCTAGGAGGAATGGGTCCTTATTTCACATGAATTCTGCTGGTGTCCTGCTCTTGGACTTCCCAGTCCCCAGAACAGTGAGGAATACATTTCCACTGGTTATAAATTACTCAGCTAAGGTATTTTTGTTACTGCAGCCCAAACAGACTAAGACACCTCCCAATGGCAGTGTCCAGCCCTAGTGCCTCCCAGTTCTCTGGACTGAGGTAGTTCCGGGTCAGGAGGTGGACTGAGGATGATGTGGGTGGGCCATCATGCCTTGAACCCCTATCAGGTTGGGGGTTAGGACCCAGATGTTCAGGAGGATAGGGGGCTGTCCCTGGGGTGAGGCGTGGAGTGTGCTTCACCCCTCGCCCCTGTGCCAGATCTCAGGGCTGCCTACCAGGGTCCTGATGTATCCTCCCCAGACCCTCACTCCCTGGCCTTCCTACGCCATGGCTGGGCCACTCTAAATCCCCTACCCTACAGGTGGGTGGGGGGGTACCATCAAGCCCTTGCACCCAGCACCTCTCTTTTCTTGCTTTCCACTAAGAGACTTACATGCAGAATTTCTCAGACCTTTCACCTCCAATGCAGAAAAATTCCAACAAGTATTCCACACTTTGTCTTGACCTGGTATTTTATAACAAGACACCTTATGTCCTTTTCTGATGGTCCCCAAGTCTCTGATTTCCATTTGCTTTGATTTTAATCATCTTAGGAAATATTTAAAATGAGAACAGTTGAGTAGCTTTGGTACCTTCTCAAAAAATCAATTGAAAAGCCAGTTGCTATGCAACCTCGAGTGTTGCCGATGCTCTGCTCCCTGGCTGGTGGCATATTGTATAAAATAAGATCATCTCTTTTCTTCTGCTTTTTTTTTTTTTTAAGAAATGGAGAAAAAATGTTGTTTTAGGAAAAACTTGAGGCAACTCAGAGGCTTCTCATAAGCTAGAAGACAAACAACATGTCACTCAAAGAAGTGCCACCAATTTTATCCCCACTGGAGCCTGGTAAGGCCTGGGGGACAGGCAATCACGGAGCAGCAGGCAGGGAGCTGGTCTATTTCTGTCACAGTTTGGGATGAATAACAGAAACTGAATACCTGGGCCACTTTCTGCCCAAGTCTGGGTCATGGTCTCACAAAACCTTGAGAGGCACAGCTCAGCCCCCTCCTGGCTACAATCTCCTTGGTTTTGCCTTGCTAAAATTCCTCCAGAGGTGGGGGCCTCATTCCTTGACAGGAAGCCTGTGTTTCCTTGAAGAGCAGCTCATCAGAATTCATCCTCACCAGGTGCCAAACTTCACCCCCAGAGCCCCATCGAGAAGCCCTGGCTGTGCTTCTCTGTGAGAAAGTGGAGCCTGTTCCCTTGGCCACAGATGCTGAGCCTTTTGCCCCCCAGATATTGGCTGGGAAGTCCCCCTCCTGGCCGCCCCATCCGTGGTCCCCTGTCGCCTGCCACCCTGCTGTAGTCCTTGCTGATGCTCACCACTCTGTCGCTATCTTGGCTACTGCTCTGCTGTCTGGACACAAGGCTCCTCTCCCCTCCCGTTCATGCACCTCTCTGGATTAAACACCAGCTGCTCGGAAGGCCAGAGGCTCTGGGCTGGCCGGAAGCTTTGGGGCACCAGGATAGATCTCCTCCCGTGATCACCACACATCTCAGAGACCTGAAAACAGGGCCTCCCCCAGTGCTATGCAAGGAAGTCTGTGCCTGATAGACACAAACTGTTCCAGTCCACAGTGAGGTAAGTACAGAAATTAGAAACTTTTATAGCAATTGGATGGGTGAGTTTATGGCCACAGAATTTGATAATAAAAATCCAGAGTTAGGGTTTTTGTATACCTTGATTTTTGTCACATTTGCTTTTCCCAATAATTCATTTTAAATATATGGACAAAAGTATTGGTCTGTGATGGATTTGAAACAGGAAAAAGAAAAGAGCCAGTTCTCTGGTGTTGAGGTGCACTGCGCGCTGCTGCTCCCCAGGATGGCCTCTCCCGGGCCACCTGGCAGACGGCTCCTCCTGTCCCACAGATGCTGCTCCCAAGCCCAGTAGCCCACAGCTCACTCGCTAAGTCAGCCAGGGCCCCCTACCAGCACCTGTTTTCCCGGCCGCCATGCCCTCTACCCCGAGCAGGTCTCTGCCTTCAGCCCCGCCACCAGCAGCGCCGTGTCCTCTGCTCAGCTATTTCCTGCACTTATGCAGTGGGTCCAACCTAAAGCAATCAGGATTCACAGCCTGGGCTCACTTCCCCTCTCACAGCCCAGAAATCCCCAGAGGAGGGCAGAGCAGCGGGCAGGCCTCGCTGTTCTGAGAGTCCACACTCAGCTGACCGACCAGTGGTTCCTGGGATCCTCTGGACACAGAGGGCCCCATGGGCACCGGCATCCCTACCCCCATCGCTGTCTCCGGGGCTCAGCTGGGAGGCTTCTAGGAGGCAGGTGGGGTAGGCCAGGCAGAAAAAGGTGGCAGAGTATGGGGTGAGCTTTGCTGAGGCCCACTCTGGACAGGCAAGAGTCAGGAGCAGAAAAAAGTCCCAGAATGCTGGAATGTTCCAGAACATTCCAGGAGATCAGTCATCACTGAATCCCCAGGGTCTGGCAGAGGGGCGGCTGTGCATTGTCCTCCAGGCTAGGTTGAGGGGCCTGGGGACAGGCATTGGGGCGGCCTGGGCCCTGCACTCCTCACATCCTGGCACTGCCTCTCCCTTGCCTCCTCAGCTGCTGGTCCACTGAGCCCTCGGGGCTGGTGTGAGCAGGCTCTGTCTGGAGTTAGCTCTGGAAGCGTGTGTCCAGCTTCTGGTTCTGCCTTCCAGTCCCTCACTACCATCAGTTCTCAAGCCCCTTCCCAGCAGGAGGCAGAAGCAAGGCCAGCCTCAGTTCACTTGCGTCCTCTCTGTTCTCTTTGTACAAGTTCCTGGTGTCGCAGAAGTTGCCGGGTGCCCACCATGGGCTTGGGCTGCCCTGCTTTGCTGGCTGTGGATCTCAGCACCCCCAGGGCCTGCACATGTCCCCATGTTGTCCCTGGGAACAGCAGTCTGCACCTGACAACCGGTCCCCTGCCCACTACCCCATTCCTGACTCTGCCAACAGGGGAAACAGGGCACCAGAATGGCCCCGGCAAAGCAGAGCCTCTGCAGGCACGGCGTGTGAGGGGCAGGGGCCAGGGAGGCCCTGGTCAGGAGGGTGGTGCCTGCTAACCTGGGGGTGTGGGCTTCCCATGCAGGGAGACCACGTACCTGTGGCAGCCTGCCTCCTCCAAGATTTCCCATTTCCTTCAGGTGGACCTGCTGCAGGTGGGTCCCCTGGCCCAGCTACAGGAAATGAGAGATGGTGCCCATAGAGTAGAACATGGATGCCTCATTAATCATCCCAGCTAACTGCAAAGATGAGATGCCAAGAGAAAGCATGGATTCTCTTTGATGTCTTCATTCAAATCAGAAATAAAGGACTGAGCATGACAGAGCCCTGTGGCACACCATTGGAGACCTTTCTGCAGAGTGCTGGAGTCAGTTAAATGGTGTCATTCGTATCCTCCTACCATTTCTAAATGATTTTTTAAAAAAATGTAAACTAGTGTTTCATAAATTTAAAATGCACTATTTTGTTTATAAAAGAAAATGCTGTGCCAGGCTCAGTTGCTCATACTTGTAATCCCAATGCTATGGAAGGCAGAGGCAGGAGAATCATTTGAGGCCAGGAGTTCAAGACCAGCCTGGGCAACATAGTAAGACCCTGTCTCTACAAAAAACAAAAACAAATTAGTCAAGTGTGGTGGTGGGTGCCTGTAGTCCCAGCTACTTGGGAGGCTGAGATGGGAGGATCCCTTGAGCACAGGGTGTGGTAAGTTATGATCGCACTACTCCACTCTAGCCTGGGCAACAGAGAGAAATCCCATCTCTTAAAAATAATAATTAAAAAAAGTTATTCATATTGAATTTTAAAAATTCAGTAAAGTACAAAGAAGAAAATGAAAATGAATCAGCCTACTGCCTGGAGATAAATCCTGTTCACATTTGATGTATTCCTTCCAGTCTTTCCTATAAATATATTTGTAAACAAAATTGAGATCACACTGAAAACTTACATTTTAAACAATAAACGACTTTAGACTGTAACTGTTTCCCAACGTCATTAAACGTGCTTTGAGGACATAATTTTGTGGCAGCCTAATATTCTACCACATAGGTTTATCATTTACTTAACTAGACTCCTGTTATTGGACAAAATGGGTTGCTTGCTGTTGTTTACATGAGCGATCACACCATGACCCTTGTCTTGTTCCTAAAACTTGGTCCACACCTGGAGTCACTGCTTTGGAAAAGAGTCATAGAAATGAATATCTGGGGGCAAACTTCAAGAACATTCTTTTTTTTTTTTTTTGAGATGGAGTCTTGCTCTGTCTCCCAGGCTGGGGTGCAATGGCATGATCTCTGCTCACCACAACCTCTGCCTCCAGAGTAGCTGGGATTATAGTCGTGCACCATCATGCCCACCTAATTTTTATTATTTTTAGTAGAGAGGAGTTTCACCAGCTTGGCCAGGCTGGTCTAAAACTCCTGACTTCATGATCCACCTGCCTCGGCCTCCCAAAATGCTGGGATTACAGGCATAAGCCACCATGCCCGACCCATTAGGAACATTTTTAAGGGCAGTGATAAATATTGCTGCACTTCCCTGGAGAGGTGCGTCCACATTTGTACTCATACCAGAAGAGCATGCCTGCTTCATTCACCCAGCCATAAATCCCTCTTCATCTTAACAGGGTTGGTGGTTTACAAATGACGTATTATTTCTTTCTTTAATAGTAAAGTTAGATATTTTTCCATATGAGTTTTCTTTTAGCCACTTGGAATTTTTTCTTTGTTTCTATTCATTGCCAATTTTGTTTCCCTATGATTTAGAGGAGGTCTTTATATATTAGGGTATATTCATCACATGGCAAATGTTTCTGCTGCTTGTCATTTGCCTTTTCATTGTGTTTTTTTTGACAGAAATTTTGTATTATACTTATTCAGATATATCTATATTCCCCTTTACACTTCCTTCCTTCAGTTGGCTTTATGCTTAGAAAGCTCTTGGCAACCAATATTTTCTTCTTGATTTGTGTGATTTAAATAGTTGAATGTTAGATTGGCTTATATTCATCATATAATAATTTAATTTCCCATTTATTACATTTATGTTATCATCTATTTATTTATAACATAATAACCATTCTGTTTTTATCGCATTAGGTTATTTGTAGGAGGGGTATTTTCAACTACTTTATTCAACTGAACCGTCCATGAAAGTTTATGCAAATATGGCACTATTTTAATTATCTTCACTTTAAGATATTTGGAGGAAGTCTCTTACTTGCTTGGTTTCCGCAGCTTCCTTAGCCATTCTTGACTGTTCATGTTCCTAGATGGAGCTTAGAATCATTTCATAACATTTCCAACTATTCGTCTGGGAAAGATCAATCTCTCAGTTACACCCAGTTTCCCATGAGGACAGTATTTGTCTCTTCATTGATATTCACATTCTTCCTATCATTAACCATGTACAATTTTCTTCCTATGGGTCCTTTGTCTGTCTTGTTGTAAGGACTATTTCAGGTATTGCACATTTTTAGTTACTATCACAATGGAAATTCTTCTCACCCTGTTTTCCCTACTGCCAAGTCATTGTTGGTTTCACACAGAAACTATTGATTTCTTAAACAATGGTCTTATATTTGGCCATGTCACCAAACTCCTTACCTAACTCTACAGGTGGTACCATGGATTCTTTTAGGTTTTCCAGACACATGATTAACAGCAAACAATGGTAATTTGTCTGTTCTTTTCCAATACTAGTTTCATGTCACATAAAACTATCTAGGATTTTCAGAACCACAGTAACAAGTTTATGGGTCTGTTTTTTTTTGTTTCTAAGACTATCTCCAGGGCAGTGCTTTGCAAAGCAGTTTCGGTAGGCTGTGGATGTGGTGAGGAAGAAGTTTCTGTGGATAAAGTTTTCAGAGACCACCTGTTCTTCTCTGACTCTCGGAGGTGCACCACGCACGTGTCTCCATAGGAAAGTCTCCGGGAGATTTCTCCCTCAGGAGTGCCCATTTTCCTTTGTTTTACTGGCATTTTCCAGACTTCTTTGACCTTGGGACCCCTCTATATTCCTCTGTAACATCTACTCATATTCTAGGAATTTGCTGTACAGAACACATTTAGGGAAATCTGCTTCTTTTTTCACCTTTTTTTTTTTTTCTGGAGATGGAGTCTCTTTTGCCCAGGCTGGAGTATAATGGCACAATCTTAGCTTACTGCAAATTCTGCCTCTCAGGTTCAAGTGAGTCTCCAGCCTCAGCCTGCTGGGATTACAGGTGTGCACCACCATACCCGGCTGGTTTTTGTACTTTTTTTTAGTAGAGACTGGGTTTTACCATGTTGGCCAGGATGGTCTCGAACTCCCAACCTCGTGATCCTCCAGACTCGGCCTCCCAAAGTACTGGGATTATAGGCATAAGCCACCACACCTGGCCCTTTTCCACCTTTAAATACCATTTTGGTTGTCCTGTTGCCCTCTGTTACTAGTTTTCTGGGATTTTTGGAAAGGAGGAGTGCCCCGTGAGGGACTATGGAGCCGTCACGCCCTTGCTCTGCCGGAGCCTTCAACACAGGAAAACCCTGGGGCCTCTCTCCTAGGTGCCCCATGTGGCCACAAGCTTCTCTTATCCCCAGCTCCAGACCTGGGAAGGATCAGGAACCTCTAACTGCATGTCTCAACTGACCTCTTCAGCTTCCCTCCTGTGCTCCCCATCTCAGGGGTTGACACCATCATCTACCCGGCTGAGTGTCTCTCCACCTTCACCCACCTACCTAGTGCCACCTCCTCTCGAAGCAGCCTCCTTTGTCCTGCTGTCTGCATCTCTGGGGCCATGTGTGGTCCCTGTCCAGCTGCCATCATTCCCCATTTGATGGCAGTGACAGTCTCCTAAGCCACTGACCTGCTACGTCTGCACAAAGGAGGCAGCAATCTTCTTAGAAATGTGAATGGGATCCTGTCACTCTGCTTAAAGCTGCAGTCATGAGCAAGCCAAATCCCTCGGCGAGAGATGCAGATCTGCTCTGCTCCTTGAGATCTGCTCCTTCCGGTGTCTTTGGCATTGGATCTGCTGTTCCTGTCCTGTGCTCTTCCCTCTAGGTTCAGCTGACCCCCCTCCCCTCCCAGCCCATGAACTATGGTGGTAACTTCCCCTGAAGACCAGAACCATCTTCAGGTCTGGGCAGAACTGTTATTTCCTCCCGCTGCTTTCCTTGACCTTGTAAGGAAAGACTGCCTGCCCCGTATCTCCTCCGTCCAGCCCTGAGCCCTGGCACAATTGTTTCTGTCTAGATCTCCTTTCTGGAAGCCGTCCCTTGAGGATGGGGACCATGCCAGTGAATGTTCCCAGCACAGCACTTCCCACACAGAAGCCCTTCAAACAGTATTTGTTAGAGGATGAGTTCTGTCATTTGGAAACTGATGTGATGAGTTGAATGAATAGATTTACCGTTATTAAACAATCTCCACATTCCTAGGATAAGCCCTAGTTGATCATGGTGGAAGTTTCTCTTTCTGCATTATTCAATTAGACTCTTAATGCCTTAGGATTTTTACCTCTATTTTTAGAAGTGAGACAGGTTTGTACTTTATCTTGACGGGCTACCTTTGGCAGCTTTGGGTATAAGGGTCACATTGACTATGAAAGATACATTGGGTGGATTTCAGAATATGTGAGTTTATGGGGTATTGTATTAGCCTTGCTTGATAAGTGCTTGCAAATGAGTATGAACTCACTGGCAGAACTCTGGAAAAGATGAAGAACTTGAGTTTCCTCCATGGTTATGGGACTTATGATGTATTCTCCATTTTTTGGAGTCAGCTTTAACTATTCACATTCCCCAGGAAATCCTCAGTTTCCCCAGGATCTCCAAGTCCCTGACACAGAGATCCTCAAATTCTCACCTTCAGGGTTTGACTCTCTTCTGCAAATGTTCTGACTGGGGTCACATACTCCTTCTACCTATCTGCGGCAGTTAAGAAAAAAAAAAGGAAAAAGAAAAGGCTTAGGGTGAGGACAATTTAGCATAGAGCCTGCCAAGGAGTACTTAATAAAGGAAGCTTTATTCCATTAAGTAATCAGGACTGGGAAGGAGCAGACACTTTTCAGGCCAAATAAGATCCAAAGCTTGGCCAGCACTGGTAAGCAATTAACCCTAGACAATTTCAAAATTTTTCTTTTCAACTAATATAGGAGCAATCTGGTGGGAGATGCCAGCTGCCACCTGGCACCCAGCCCAATCACTGGGATGGTCTTTTCCCCCCTTTTTAGCCCCAGGACCAGGAGTTTCATGTTTTTGGAAACTTCCAAAAGGGGATATAACTCTGCCCATCTCTCAGGCCAAAGGCTTGAGAATTCCTAAAACACCAGAGGATCCTGGCCAGGAACAAACGTGCTGGAAGGACCTGGCCTGGGGAAGACCAGAACAGAAAACACTGGAGGCAGGCGGAGAGCCACAGGGGATAGTCTGAAGATCCCTCACCTGTGAATGGAGAGCTGGAACCAGATGGCTGGGCTGGGGCCCACCCCCAGGCCCTGCATCTGTGTGGTCCAAAGCCCACTGCCACAGACCTGGGCTAGAGGGCTCAAGCCTATCTCTGCTCTCCTAGCCGGCATTCACCGGCAGAGGGGACCCTGCACATCCTCCACTGATCACCCCTGGGCATCCAAGGTGGCTGGCTGCAGAGAGCCTCCAAACAGCTTCCCAGTGGGTGGATGGCCCTGCGTGCTTTCCATTCTGCCAGGAGAAGCATCTTGGTGTAGTCACATTACATACACTCTTTCTGATCTTTAGTGTGTGCCTTCTCTCTTTTTTCCTAGATTAAATACGTCAGAGGGTGGCTTTTTCCAAAGCTCTCTTCTTCATTGATTCTACATGTTGCTTCTATTTTCTAATTTGTTGATTTCTACTTTTTCTGAACGCTTTATTTTTGCTTTTCTTAGGTTTTTGGTTTTGTGGCTATTGAAATCCATTCAAATGTATTGAGTTGAAGGCAAGGCTAACGTGTGTCAAACACATCACATAAGGGAGAAGCTTTTGGAAAACATCTGTGAATTTGCCTCTGAATACAGCTTTAACCACATTCCATAAGATTTAACAGTAGTGCTCTTGTTTTTATCAGTTTTCCAAATAGTCTGTAACTTCAGTTCTAATATTCTCCTTCCTTGCTCTGTTGCCCAGGCTGGAGTTCAGTGGCATGATCTCAGCTCACTGCAACCTCCACCTCCCAGGTTCAAGCAATTCACCCACCTCAACCTCCCAAGTAGCTGGGACTATAGGGGCCCACCACCATGCTGGCTAACTTTTGTATTTTTTTGGTAGAGACAGGGTTTTACCAAGTTGGCCAGGCTGGTCTCGAACTCCTGACCCACCTTGGCCTCCCAAAGTGCTAGGATTACAGGCATGAGTGACCATGTCTGGCCCCTAGTAGGTTTCTGTTTTTTAAGTTTTCAAATGAACTGAATTTTTTTAGGTTTATAAATTCTACTTCCCCCACCCGTAGTTTTAGGCATTTCATCAGAGAACACAGACTAAATTGTTTTTGCCCTATAAAATTCACAACGTTTTCCTTATGTCTCAAAATACTTCCGTAATTTCTAAGTGTTCTATGATTCCTCAAAAAGTAGGTACATCTTTTTTTTTCTGTAGGGCATGGGAAACAGTGACATAACTGCTAATTTAACTTTACTCATTGGGTCATTCAAAAATTCTATGCCTTATTAGCACTAATCTATGAAAGGCTTTGAAAAGGATATTAAAGACTCTCATAGTTAGGTTTTTGCTAATTTCCCTTCAATCCAAGGATTTGCTTTGGGACGTTTTGTGTTCTCTTTGTGTGGGGTGGAGGCCCGTAATTGGCATCTGCCCTGTGGGTGCCTTTGGTCACTGCGGAATGAGGTGTTTGGTGGGTGTAGGGGAGTGGGCCCCAAGTCTACTGAGTGGTCTTGGGGTGTCCTCTGCCACTGGAGCCCTCATCGTCATTTTTACATTGTATGTCTTGTAAGCTGGATGCAGTTTGATTTTATTTTTTGAGACTGAGATTCTCTTTGAACAGAGTTCGACCTTTACATAATTACCAGATGTGTTTGATCTTACTGTGATTTGATTTTCCATGCACAGTCAGACCACAGACTCGAATTCAGCTGTCTGAGTGAGAAGCCTGACTCCTCAGGGGCTGGATGGCCCTGGCCACTTACCTGGGCATGCCACTAAGTCACATTAAGCCTCAGTGTTCTTATCTGTGAAATGTGCAGGGTCACGGCATGCACCTCTCCATCTTCCCTGTAGATTAAGTGATTTCATCCATGCAAAGTGCTTCCAGCGCAGCTTGTACAGGCACTTTGCAGTCCACACTGGCTGCACCATGGGGCTCCTCTCTTCCTCTATCTCTGTCTGCACAGCATCTCATGTTTCCAACCCAGGTCACTGTCCCTGGTGCCTAGACACCCATGCACGCTGCTAGGAAAGGGTGTTCCAGGTCTGGCTGCAAGAGGAAGTGGGGCGAGCAAGAGGGCCCAGCTGGGGCAGCAGCTGAGGCCTGAGGAGGGGAGGCCACAGATTTAATACAGGGGCAGGAGTCCAAGGGAGGGTGGTGTAAACCACGTGTTTCTGATGCCTTGACATCCGAGCCTTGCTGACTCTGGAGGGACAGCCCCTTCTAGTGGCAGCCAATTCTTAGAGCTAGGAAACAACTCATCCACGAGCACAATTTTCAGATACAAACCAACCAATCCAGGGCCCGTGTCCCCAGCCACCTCCTTTATCAGACTTCACACTCTGGGCTGCTCTCTGCCTGCCCTCATTACCCAGGGCCAGGTGCCAGGAAACTCAGGACCGCTCCACTGCCCAGAGCCCACTGGAATTACTCACACTAGCCAACCTTAAGCCAGCTCACCCTGCCCCCATCGGTCCTTCCTGCAGAAACAACATGGGCTCGGGCCGCTGTCTACCCAACTCCTTCTGCCTCCTGACCAACCCTGGTGCCTCCCTGTGTGGCCGCGGTGGCCTGGTATGGCTCCTCCTCTTGGGATCTGTGGGTAACAGACTGTTTTCAGTCAACAATGGTAACGGCCACATTTTAAAACTAGGACTGAAGGGGAGCAGGGATCTAGGGGTGGCTCATGAGTTTCTTGTTTCTTGTAGGACCCTCAGGGCAGCCAGGGAGAGGCAGGGTGGTTCTGACAAATGCAAACACTCTCTAAGGATCCCCATGCCTTGCTCCTGGGCCCCTCACTCTGAGTGCATGGAGGGAGGCCCGGCAGGTGCACTCACCTTCCCATAGCTCAGGAGGATGATCCGCACCAGGACCACGTTGATGTGGGCCCCCAAGGACTCGTCATGGTAGATTTCATTGACCTGAAAGAAACAGGGAGACATCAGCAGGAACTATAGGCCCTCGGTCCGGCTCTGGATCTGCCAATGGGATGACCCCCACCTGCTCCTTCTTTTTCTCAGGCTTTCCACCCAGGCATCATTGTCAACTGGAATCCGCCTTGTGACCTCTCCCTCATTGCCCCCTGCCCCCTGCCCCTCCAGGCTGCCATCACTGCCTGTTGGGATCACTGCAGCCCCTTCCTGAGCAACCCCACCCACCAGCCCAGGGATTCCTCACCTGGGGTCTGAACATGGAATGTGGATAGGGAAAGCAATCCTACACTTGCTGTGGCCTGCAAGTGAAACACGACCTTTCCCTCCACAGTGAATGTGGGCAACGGACCCCCGAGGCACAGGCAGAGCTGGGGCTGGCCCTGGCAGGAGTCACTCCAAGCTGTTGCTGGTGGGTGTGGAGGTTACCTATGAGCATCGCTACTTGGAAATGGGGGCAGTTTTAGGCCCACCACAAGATCTAATGTTTTTTAATGTATTAATAAAAAGCTCATAGTACTGCAACACGAATGTGCTCTCCCTGTTCTGTTTTGATGGCTGGAGCTCTTGCAATTGCCTTCCTTTGTATTTATCACAATCATAAGCTTACATGTGTTTCGTTCTTTGCATTTAAAACCATTATTCTGAGCCGGTGCCAATGGGCTTCAGCAGATGTCAAAGGGATCCATGGCACAATAACAGGGGGACGAGCTTCTCTTCCACAGAATGCAGCCAGCAAGACCCTCCAGAAACACTGGTCAGGTTACCCCAGGCTCGAGGCTGTTAGGGACTTCACTGTCACCTCTTTTGTTGGTTGACCCAACCCTACTCCTCCTTGAGGCCAGCTCAGCGATCACTTCCCCCTGGAAGGCCCCTGCAGGCCTGATCTGCCCCTCATCAAGCACCAGGTGTGTTACTCCTGGAGCCCTCTGTGTGCCCCTGTGCACTGGGCAGCCACCTGCATCCTCCCTGCTTGCATTCCCAGGCTAGGCTGAGCGGCACCTGGCAGGTACTCAGGGATACCTGATAAAAGGCTCAAGGCATTGGCACCATCCGGAAATGGAGAAGCAGGGACTGGCCACCACCGCTTCCCATGTGCAGACCGAGCCCGGGGGCTGCTGACAGGCTCTAGACACGGCCAAAACACACTTCCTGGAGCCTATGGCCACATCAGGCCAGCACACACTCCCTGCACTCCAATCTGTAGAGCCTCCATCTGAGCAACAGTGATTTCTACCTCGAAACAGTAGGAAGGCACCTCAGGTATCCCTGAGGATTAACAAGGAGAATCACATCATGATGGGTGGGTGGACAGGCACACAGGGCATGCAAGACAAGGATCCTGGGGCCAGCTGTCATCGATGCCAGGAACACAGTACCAATCATGGGCAGAGTTTGTGAGCATGTGGGCCCCTGCTGAGGCCACCATCCAGCCCAAATGCAGCTCCTCCCGGAAACTCCTGCCTGGCAAATCTACGTCTGATTATAACTGGGCTCCCTACAACTCCCACCTCACTTTCCTATAGGCAAGGGACGAAGCATCAGACCCACAGGGGCATGGCTGGTCACCATGGCTCTGGGTGGGAGTCTGGGGAGGGTGGATCGGCAACCCCTGTGGGCACTGAGGGCCGTCCTCTAGACCCCCAGGGACCCAGCTCGCCCCTGTGGCTGACAAGGTGGAGCTCCGGAGAGGGCACCCAGGTCCCCGAGAGGCCTTGGCCATTTGACCATCGCCCTCCATTTCCTCTGTAAAATGAGGACTGCAGTCCACACAGCACAAAGCTATTGTGGGTATGAAATCTCCATGCAGGTAAATGGAATGGTGCTTGTGCAAACAATGAAATGGTTTATTTTTCATTGCTGGTAAACCATAGTGCCCTGCACCGGTGAGATCCTGGGGGTAGGGTATGCACCCCTAAACCACAGACGTCCTTGCCCAGCTTGGAGGGTCAGACTAGATGTTTTAGTCGATGCTGGCACATTAGCCTTAAAGGCCAGTCAAAGCCAGTTTTTCGGTAAGAGAGAAAGGGTTTCTTTAATTGTCCACAGTGTTGCTTTCTCTACCACGACAAAGCCTGGGCAGCTTGGCTCGTGGAGTCTGACCGTAGAAATGAAGGTCTTGACCGAGAGAAGGTCCCACTGCAGCCGAAGGGAGCAGGATAGAGAGAAGAAGGGCCAGGGGTGAGGCGCCAGGCTTCTCATCCCCAGCCCCATCCTCATGGGGCATACAGAACAGCCCTGACATTTGAGAAGGAAGGAAAAGTGAGAGAGCTGGATCCTGGCTGCTGCCTGGGACCTGGGAGGGGACCGGTTCCTAACAGTAGGAGTGGCTTCAGGGGCCCGATTGGAGGCCCAGCCTGCTCAGGCCTGAGAGGGTGATCCAGCTCCCAGCTGTCCGTCGCAGACGCCAGGGTTCCCTGCAACCCAGGGACACGTGGGCGAGATAGCTGGGGACTGGCCTGCAGGTTTACCTGGCTCTAGGGGACACCACCAGGCTTCAAAGGAAGCCCGGGGGTGCTGGCCTACAAGAGACAAGGGCAGGCCTGCTTGCCAGGCCCCTGCAGAGAGGACACGCCTCTACTGCCCCCACCAGTCCTCTGCCTGCAAATGGGGCTTTGGGAGGTAATTAGGGGTAGATGAGTTCACAGGGGTGGGACCCTCATGATGGGGTTGGTGTCCTATAGGAACAGACACCAGAGAGCCGGAGTCCTTTCTCTCTGCCATGGGAGGACCCAGCAAGAAGGTGGCTGTCTGCAAACCAGGAAGAGGGTCCTCACTGGGGAATGACACAGCTGGCACTATGATCTTGAAATTTCCAGTCTCCAGAACTGTGGGAAATGAATTCCTGTGATTCAGGCCCCTGCGTCTATGAAGCTTGTTATACCAGCCCAAGCAGAATGAGACAAAGGCTTTATGGTGAAGAGACCAAGCCACCTTCCGCGGGCCAGACTGCAGCCTTCCTTCTATCCTGAGGCTGAGTGCCTGGGATGAGGGCAGCACCACATACAAGAATGAAAGAAAGCCCCGGCTGGGTGCAGTGGCTCACACCTGTAATCCCAGCACTTTGGGAGGCCGAGGCAGGTGGATCACCCCAGGTCAGAGTTCGAGACCGACCTGGCCAACATGGTGAAACCCTGTCCCTAATAAAAATACAAAATTAGCTCGGCGTGGTGGCAGGTGCTTGTAATCCCAGCTGCTCAGGAGGCTGAGGCAGGAGAATCACTTGAACCCAGGAGGCAGAAGTTGCAGTGAGCTGAGATCGTGTCACTGTACTGAAGCCTGGATAATAGAGACTCCATCTCAAAAAAAAAAAAAAAAGAATAGAATAAAAGAAAGTTGGATTTTTCCCCATGTTTGAGCCTAGGTGTGTAAATGTTGACCCCACCTTTCACACAGACCCTCAGCACAGCCACGGGCTGTCACAGGTTCTCAATGGGTCTTCTCAAACTGAACTGACCCTGGCCTCTCCTGCCGTCCACCACACCCTGGGGCCCAGAATGGCCTGGGCGAGCCTGGCCTAGTCTCTCCTTCCCACTGGCCTGAGGCTGGTGCCCAACAGACCTGGTAGAGCCACTGCCTCACTGCGAATTGTGGCTCTGAATGCATCAGAACCAGTACAAAGCCAGCCCTCCTCCTGGAGGCAGAGAGGGATGCTCAGATACCACAAGATCAGCTCCAGGATCATGGGCCTCGAGGGAAAGGCAGAGAACCCGAGGACATATTAGTGGGAATCTGCCCACTGGGGCCTGGGTCCCTCTACAGATGTGGCATGTTATGAGACCTGAGAAACAGAACAGGTTAGCTCAGCAAAGCGAGGATGTCACTCCTGGCAGAAGAGGCAGCCCATGCAAAACTCCTGGGGTTGGAAGCAGCGAGGCACCTTCCAAGCACGGAGGGGATGTGGAAGGGACGCCCCAGCAGAGGAGGTGGGAGGGGAGCACTGAGGCCAGACCACGAAGTCAGGAAAAGGATTCCAAATCCACTCCAAGAGCAATGGGTGGACACGGAGGAAGGATGATGGCGGTGCATTTAAGAAGCTTACTCCAGGTCCCTGATGAAAAGTAGATGGAAGAGGTCATGATGCGGGAATGTGGGGTTCAGCTTTGGGGATGAGTGCAGAGAAGGGACAGGTGTGAGGGATGATGTGGGTTGGAATGGGGGTCATCAGCCCAGAGGCTGGGTCTCTGGGAAGGGTGTGCCGGCTGCTCCCATGGGGTGCAGAGGAGATGAGGGCTGGCCTCTTCTAGCTCCTGGCCAGGCCTGCCCCTCAGGACACAGGATCTTCCTGCTCATCTAGCCCTGCCTCTGGGGCTGAAGGTGGCAGCTGTCAACTCAACGGCTTCCCTCCTGTCCTCACCTCCTCCCACCCACACACACCGTTCTTCACTATGATCACCACGCGGAACAGATCTCATCTTCACCTTCCTCTGTCTAAAACCCTCAATGCCTCTCCAATGCCTTCAGAAGCAGGGCCCAGCCACCCTGCCTGGCAGTCAGAGCCCTCTCCAAGCTGGCCCTGGCTGGCTTCTCTCATGCTCCACTTAAGACACTTTCCCACATGGCATCCTTGCTCCTGACAGCCCAGCAAGCCTTCTCCAGAGCCTGGCTACCCTGTTTCAGTGCCAGTGCATTGGTTCAGGCATGGAATTCCCACTCTAACTGTCCAGTCTCTGAATTCTTTAGATATCTGAAGAGCGTTTGAAAAAAAAAATGCTCATCGTAAAAAATATATTTCAAAGGAAGGAGGCAGTGATCGCCTTGCTTAAACTCTTGCTACCCCAAGGCATAGGATCGCAGTTCCTGGTATGATCTCCAGGCCAGGAGGGCTGCCCTGGCCTGCTCCCTGTGCTCCAGCAGCTGGCCTGGCTGTTCCTTGCACAGGGAGCCTGTCTCCAACTTTGTACTTGCAGTGTGACTGCTCCCAGCAGTGTCTAGCCCATAGTAGGTGCTCTATTACAGTTGTAGAATGAATGGACTGAATCACTTTGGAAATATGGAGTAACAGGAAATGGGCAAAATGTATGACCCACATAGGCCTGTGACCCCTGTCATGGGGGAGGCTCCCAGCTAAGGATCTCCCCTCCCATACCTCCAGCAACCCTGAGGGCCTTCCTCCACATTCACCCTCCCCAAGGCCTGTGTGTGCTGGGGAGAAGCGGCTCTCCTTTCCCAGGTCGCAGGGGGAGGGGAAGCCCAGGGACAATGTCCTTGAGTCCTGTCTGAGAAATTGATCCTGGAATCTTTAAACCTTGGGGGGAAATGTTCAAAGCCACAGCCATCTCTGTGCAGAGAGAGGCCAAGGGCTCTCTTGTTTGGGGAAATACATTGTAATGCACCTTTTGCTTATGCAAAGACGCAGCCAAGTTTCTGTTCTGGAATAGACAGTGAGGAAGGAGAGGCTCTGCATGACAATGTAAAAGTTTGCCTCGCTGGTGGCAGAGTTCCACCCGGGGGATGGTGAGCCCTGGGAGGTGGCTGAGGCTGCTGGGCAGAGGTGACTTTGTCCTCTGTCAAGGTGGGGGAAGGGTGCAGAAAGGGGGAATGGGTCCAGGCTCAGGCTCTCTTCTAGGGGAGGCCTCCTGGCCCACCAGCCACAGAAGGGACAGGCAGGGGCAATGGAACAGGGGCCACCCCAACCTTCAGGAAAGTTCCCATCTCTGCTTGGCTGGGCTTTGGGCCACCAGAAGCAGCCTGTGGCCCACCTGGCAGAACCATGTCCAGGAGCAAACTGGGCCTGAAAAGTCTGTCAGAGGCCTGGGGGACAGGGACCTGCTGCTCTGTGGCTTCCCCCTAAAACAAGTGGGAACAAGGCTGTTCTCTCTGTGGTCCCTTTGGAGGCCAGGCTTGGACCACCAGGGTGGAGGCAGAGAAGAGAGTGTAGCCAGAAGCCGGGGGAGAGAGGTCTGCGGCCTCTGAGGAGGAACGTCTTCATCTGTGTACATTGCATGGTGCTGAAACGGGGCTGCCAGTGCCTGGGCTCATCATGAGAATAAACATGCCCGCTGCAGATCTTCACCCTCTCGCTTCCCAGCAAATGCTTCAGAGGCAATGAGAGATGAAACATGACTCTTGCTCAAAATATCAAACTATCATGAAATGGAAATGGCCAGGATCAGAATTACCAGAGTCAGATCGTACATCAGAAAGTGAGGCTGTCAGAGCCCCTCCCTCCTTCAATACCCAGGTGCAAGCACACGCCGCCCAGGGCCACCCCTTCATTCCTCAGACGACGTCTCCTGTGCTGGTCCACACCCTGCTGATACCTCTGCAGCTGCCTCAGGCTGGGCAAGGGGCTCCTCCACTCCTAGGCCAGCTGATCAATGCACAGAGTCCAGCAGAGGCTCCACAGATACGTGCTGTGCCCCTCAGTGTGGCACTCTGGCAGGCACGTTGAGAAGAGAGGTTGCATTACAAACCTACTTGGGTTTGTACTAACAACTGCAAGAGGCTGCCCCTCCCCCTCTCCTGAATTTGGGGGATTAGCAGAGTGTAGTGGGGATATTCTGACTCTGAGGTCAAATTGCATGGATGCCAGCATGGGCTGCCACAATTCTGCCATGTGACTTGGGGCCAGTTACTTAACCTGTCTGGGCCTCAGTTTCCTTATCTGTAAAATGGAGATAATAATTGTTCCTGTGTTTCAGGGTTGTTTCAGTTTGAAGCAACAATGAAAGTGAAATCGCAGCACCCAGTACAGGCTCAGTGAAATTGTCATCAAATTACAAGAGGGTCCAATAGCCTGCGCTGCTTCCCTCACGTGCAGAGTGGTCCATCCAAAGTTCGTTCTTACACCCACCTTGGCTCTCCTCCTGGCCATCACCACTGGGAGGGGTCGAGTGAACAGCTTTCGGGTGCCCCTGTGTTTTCCAGGGCTGGAGGGGCTGCTGTGCCCAGGCACATCTGCGAGAGTGACCCAGCTCTGGAGCTCTCCCTGCTGGCCGAGTTCCCTAGGGGAAATGACAGCCATGCCACCACTTAGGGCCTGACCTTGCCACTCGCTGACTGGACGCCTCATTAGAAAAGGAAATGGTGCAGAACAGGGAAGGATCAGTGCTGCTGAGGCCACAGGACACAGAAGGACACGGTCGAGCCTGCAGGCCAGAGCCCAGTGTCCCCCAGGGGCCTCTCGGCTGCTGCGAGCCACTGACAGGGAAAGGCCGAGAAAAGTCAGGGATTCTGATTCTTGCTGGCAGTGGCTGCGGGACCTCCCTGCCTCCCTGGAACTCTGCTGAGCTAGTAGGTTCTCCCTGAACAGAGCCCTGGGGGGCTCAGCTTTGAGTTTCCTTTCAAAGAGGGGCCCCAAGTGGCCAGGCCTCATGCTACCCCTGCCCTGGCATCCTCCCACGCCCGTCTCAGAGCCTGTGTGGCACGGCCCATCCCCTGTGACTGAGCTCGGTCACTTGGGTCGGTTTGGGCGCCATCATGTAATTTGAGAACAGTGCAGTTTTATTCCCCTGCACATCATATTCTGCTGCTGCTCTGTCACCAGTCCGGCCCAAGGAAAGAGGGAAGAAAAATGCCATTTTGGGAGGAGAGGGCCATGGCACCAGGGGATAGGAACTGTGCGGGGGAGGTGGGCAGAAAGCATGCTGCTGGGGCAGGGGCGGGATGCTGAGGTCGGACCAGGCTTGGAACCCTATCTCTACTGCTGTCCCTGCCTTAGGGTGAGACGCAGATAGTCCCTGGGCTCTGGGCTCCGCTTCTCACTGAGATGAGACCCTCTCCTGAGGGTGGAGGCCAATCCACATGGTGACTGGGCAGGTGGTTAGAATTGGGAGGAATCTCATGTTAATGAATGGGCCTCAGGCAGCACGTGAATGTCCCCAACTCTGGAAGAGTGTGTGTGGGTTGCAACAGCTCTTGCTGATGAGGGCCGGGCAGTGGGTAGCTGTAGTGGCTGGCAGAGGCTGCAGAGTGGACACCCATCAAGGCATAGGGCTTGGACTGGGTGGGGATCTAGGATGCCTAAGTAGCCCAGGTGCCAGACCTGACCACCTTAGAGCAAAACTGAGGAGGACTCAGGCCAGCCTCCCTCCTCCCCAGGCATCCATGCATGATGAGGAAGAAGGGAGAGGCCCTGGCAGAGCAGGTATGAACCCCTCCGAGACTGAGAAGCCACGACAGGGGCCTGCAGGCCATCACCTTGCACTGTGCCCCTTGACCCGGGCAGGGGCTCCCGAGGCACTCAGAGGATAGGGCAAGATCAAGAAGCTTTGGCAGGACCCTGCTCGCAGCATTACAAACTCACGGCAAGGGTCGTCTGCTGCAAGCATATCACCGCCTGAAAGTGCAATCATGCAGGGTGCTTCCAACATCCAGAGCGTAGGTGATATGGCACCTCTCGGGCTTGGTGGGAAACGGCTTTGCCCGTCTGTGCAGCAGGTCCCACGTCCCCCTGCACCACCAGACCCTGGCAGATGGGGAGATGGATGAAATCCTGCCCCTGGCTACCTGGGAAACCCAGAACCAAAGGAAGAGGGGCTGAATTATGCACAAAAGTCCCTGATCATTTCTGCTTAGGCTCGGAAAGGCCAGCGTGGGCAGCCCACAGGCCAGGCTCACCGCCAGGCACGGGTAGGAGGTCATGCGGGCTGCACTCAGACTTCCTTCCTCCTTTCTGGCTGCTGTGAAGTTTCCCGTGCGTGTGCTTCTCCACCCTGTGAACTTTCCCACAGGCACGGTGTGCTGCCTTGGATGCTGTCCCATCCTGGTCACTTCCTGGCACCATTGTGATCTCAAATCACCTTTGTCAGTTGCCTGTCCATCTCCACTAGACAGGGAGCTTGTCTGCATCCTTGCCAGTGCATCTTGGGTGCCCAGTACTCTAGTGGCTCCCCAGGCTTCAGAACCAAGACCAAGCTCAGCCGCATGCACCTTTTCCTTCCTGCCCCAGTAGGCTCCCCAGGGTGGCCAACGGCTGGCACCTCTTTTGCACAAGTGTCCCTCTCTGTGTGCAATGATGCCATCCCCACTTTCCACTTGGGAAACACCAACTCTGTGACCAAAACCAGCTCAAGGATCACACCACTGTGACTATCTCCCTAACCAGGTGAAGACAGCTGATCGTCTCCTTTGGCTGCCAAGGCCCTGTCCTTGCTGTGCCAAGGCAAGCAGGTGGCCCCCATGAGAAAAAAGCTTGTCCAGGACAGGAGCTGGCTGGGGCTGTTCCCTGACGTCATGGGTGAGTGAACAACTGCTCGCCTCGCTGGTCAGCTCTGATCTTCTCTGCCTGTGCCGAGGACGTCCCCACACGCAATACCTTTCCCCTCCCACACCCTGCAAGTGAGTGTTATTATCCCCACTGTGCCAGTGAGGAAGCCGAGGCACAGAGAGATGGAGAGGCTCACATGAGTGGGCGTGGGAGGCAGCACAGAGGCTCTTGAGAGCAATTTGACAAATCTGCTGCAACTAGAAACTGTATCCCAGGACCTGGCCACTCAGACGTCAGCATCAACGAGGGAAACACAGCACAGCTTCTGGCATAGAAGAGAAGGCACAAGGGCACCAGCCACCAGGGCTTCTACACCCACACATAGAGTTTATTTTTTATGGGAATCTCTGAGATTACAGTTGCTTTATGGGAATTCATTTACTGACCCATTCGAAATAGATTTACTGAGCACCTACTATGTGCCAGGCCTTTTATAGGTACACAGTGAAAAATCAGGTGGGCAGACCCTTTCTGGGCTTGATAAAAAGTCACCTTTGTGGGAGCCCCTAACCTTCCTGAGACACACCCCCAAAGAGACCCCTGGGCTGGGGAGCAAGACCCAGGACTGCCTGACTCCAACTCAGCTCAGGAGGCGCCTGGGAGGGGCCTTGGGGAGTGATAGCCCATGCCAGGCCAGCCCGGGAGCCTGGCGCGGCACATTGCCTCTGTTCTTGTGGCTCAGCTGTCACTTCCTTGCTGGAGCCTGGACAAGACAAGCTCTGAGGCTGCCTCAAGCTGTCAGCAGGACTGTGGATGGCTGGCCCTCCTTGTCCACAGGGATTCTAACTCCCACTTTGACAACCATCAGCTCCCCACGGGAGGCCAAGGACAGGCTGCTGGGAAGCTTCTGCATCAGCTGACAGGCGGCCTGCGGAGGAGGGAGGAGGTGGGGAGAGGCCCACTTTTGGGGAGGGTGCCATGACCCACCCACAGGACCCCCATCCATGTTCCTCACCTGCTCACTGTCACTGGTCTGGGCCTCTTCAGCCCTGCTGGAACATGCCTCTCTGCTGGCCGGATCCCGTGCTCACCACGATATTCGCAGTGCCTAGGGCTGCTCTATCTGTGTGCGCTAAAGGAGTGAGTGGGCGGGCGGGCAAGCCTCAGCACGGGAGGGCACTGTAGATGCAGAAGCCAAGGCAAAGCAAGAGGCAGAGTGGAGGGTCTACGGGGAGAGGCAGGCGTGGCCAGGGATTCCAAATGCCGAGAGGAAGTCAATGAGGCCTGCGGTGAGAACCCACGGGGCGTCCTAGGGGATTTGGAGCTCTCCGTCTTCAGGCCAGAACAGTGTGGGAGGACCACACAGGGGCCACCTTCCCACAGGTATGTGACACCATGCTCTGGCCACCTCTCTCTGTGTCTCGGTGACCTGATGCAGGCAAGGGAACCTCACAGGGCTGCTGGGGCAAGGTAGTGAGGTCACAGACATGCCTCCTTGCAGAGGGCCAGCATGTGCACAAACAGCGAATGTGAGTCTCCTCCTCCTCAGGTGGGGAGAGGTGCTTCCAAAGATAGAAAGCATAAGCCTCAAACCTCCTAAGAGAGATGAGTCTGTCTTTGTAGACCACAAAGCAACTTCGCAGCTGTCCTCCAAGCCCCCTATACTCCAGCAGGGCCCAGTCTGTGCACTGTGATCCACAATGCGGACAGGCTTTTGCACATGCTGTGCCACCACCCAGAGCCCTCAGGGGCCCTTGTCTGAGGAGCCTTATCTGACCAGCCGCCCCAGGTACCCGTCCCTGGTGAGATCAGACAAGTATGAACTGAGGTATAATCACTTGTCTTGATCCTGCTCCCCATCCTCCTGTGCTCTGAGCTCCCCCAGTGCAGGGAGGCAGAAGCCAGGGGTTCAGGGAGTGTTGAACATGAACGTGACTGAGGACAGCTCTCAATCTCAGCTTGCTCCTCCATGCCCTTGCTCTGCTCAGCACTTTCCTGGTGTTCAACTCGAGTCATGCTCCTGACAGCCCTGGGAGTTGGGACTGGCCAGCACAGGGCACAGTAGGCAGGCAGTCGCCTCCTTCCTTCTAGGCTGGAAAGAATACTCAGGCCACTCACTTGTCTGCGGCCGTGTTCTGCTTCACCTGTGCAGTGTGGGTTCTTAATTTCAATTTGTGGCCCACATTGAAAAATAATGAGATTTCCCATAAGAATTAGATTTCCAGCTTCTCGTGGAAGAAAGAGCTGGCAGCAGTGGTCTGCTTATTCCTACAGAAACACAAGTGAGTGGAACCAGGAGGAGCTCTGCAGGGGAGCATGGCCTCTTCTGTCGCCCCAGTCCCCACCACTCCTGACAGCCTTCAGCCACCTGGGCCCCTCCTGCCTGGCTCCTGTGAGCACGTGAGGGCACTGCCCTCTTCTGAGCCTTGCACCAGCCTCACACACACCACTGGCCCTCATGGCTGTATCTCCTGGTGGCACACAGGGCCAGGATCTAAGGCCAGCGGGACAAGCATGAGGAACAGAAACAGTACCAGCAACACCTCCCGGGCCATGGCACCACTAGCAGACCGTGAACCCTGCTTGCCTACCCCAACTTAAGGCAACCACGTCTTCATGTCCAGTTTCAGAGATATTTTTCTCTTTCCCAGAACCAGAGTCAGAGACATGTGAACTATGACTTGGGGCGACGCCTTCCACCTGGCTGGTTTTCAGCTCCGTGGCCAGTTTACGAGATTTTTGCCACAACCAGCCGAAAACATTCCTGTCCGGCCACTGCCTTCCCAATCGCCACCATGCGGTCTCAGCACTCTTGAAAGTTGGTGAGAAATTGAGCGCATATGCCTTCTGATTGTTTGCAAACCCTGGCAAGGCTTTGGTAAGTCCAGGCCAATTTCTGGATTAAATTAGAAAAGAAAAGATGAAAAATATCTGAATCCTGGCACAGAGAGAAATCATTCAAAAAAAAAAAAAAACGATTGAAGAACATACTGTACAGAGAATGTTCTCATGCTGGGAGGGGTCAAAGGTTATAGTCTTGATTGAAGGCACAGAAGACCCTGAATTCCATGTTCTCCATTGGGCTAGGAGTGCATCTGCCCTCAGCAGAAGAGATGCTTTGGGGCTCAGTCATTCTCCCAGAACATAAGCAGTTAAACAGCCGGGAGAGACTATTCTGCATGCCCAGAAACCTGCTCCTCCTGCTCTGCTGTTCTACAGTGGTTAAGAGCAGCTCATTCTATCCTTTAAAAAGAATCCCCAAAGTAACCTCACTGGTCCTTTGAGCTGACAAGGCTAGTGTGGGGTGGGCTGGGGTCTGAGTAGTGCAGTATGCTCAGTATTTCCCTAATACGTACACCCACATTCACTGATGTAGTGAAAGGTACGTGCTAACTTTGGAGGCCTGGGGCCATCATAAATCAAGGCAGGCACTAAGCAAGTAGATTTCTGCAGAGCCTGGTAGCAAATATTCCTTTAGCACCCCATAGTTAATGTTTCAGCTTTGTGGGCCACATGTTCTCTGCTGCAACTATTCAACCTGTTGTTGTAGCACAAAAATGGCCCAACTCATGAATGAATAGGAGTGGCTGTGTTCCAGTAAAACTTTATTTATAAAAACAGGTGAGGGGCCAGGTGGTCCTGGGGCCAGAGTTTGCCAACACAGCTTTCGAATCTCCAGTTTACTTTGACAAATTCTTGTAAATTTTGCTTTCATGCAAGTAATATATCCAAATTTACTTTAATGTGAAATTGATGTTTTAAAATGCTTACCATTCAAAAAAGGGGTCACTTCAGCGGGAGATGCCTTACATCTGTCTGGTGCCTCTGGCAGGCCTGGGAGGACACGTTCCCAGTAGCAATAGGTTGACCACTGGACTTGTTGCGGGCTGGATATCACCCACCGCAATGGTCTGCCTCCTATCTACAAGGAGTGAAGTGGGACCAGGGGCTCACACAGACAGTTGAAGGTTTCTGTAGATCGTGATATTTAAGCAAGACACTGAGGCCTTAGACTTCTCAGGAAAGGGTAGGATTGACATAAGTGCTTTAGTTAAATGCTTGAAGCCACAAAGGAAACTTCGGCCTTGGGCCCAAGCTTTGAATCTCTTGAAGTCTTGGCACAGATAGATTTCACTTTTAAAAACATATCTGTAGCCAGGCGTGGGGCTCGTGCCTATGCTTCCAGCCACTTGGGAAGCAGAGATGGCAGGATCACTTGAGCCCAGGAGACTGAGACCACCATGCAACATAGCATGACCCTGTCTCTAAAAAAATGTTTAAAAACTTAGTCAGGCATGGTGGTGTGTGCCTGTAGTCCCAGTTGCCTGGGAGGCTGAGGCTTGAGGCTGCAGTGTGCTGTGATTGTGGCACTAGACTCCAGCCTGGGTGACTGTGAGACTGTCACTGGGTGACTGTCTCAAAAAAAAAAAAAAAAAAACATATGTAAATGTGTTACTTTCACAATGGCCCTGATCTTCCGAGGCATTCATTCCTGCCTCCCATTTACCTGAGCCTGGAGAAGAGTCCCTGTCTGTACCTGGTGATGAAACTCAAGGTGCCTCAAACATCTGAGCTGCATCCTAGCATGGCAGCCTGGCCTGTCAGGCCCAAGCCCACTCCTTAGGGGTGCCCAGGCCCACATACGTGGCCACAGCATCTAGTCTGTGAGCAGAGACTAGCCCAGGCACTGGCAGAACAAGTTTTGGAAAATGTGGGAAATAACTAAGCCCCAGAGTCAGTAGCAGGGGTGTTCAGCAACTGCAACTGTGTCGCAGCCTGGCAGCACCTGGTACTTCAGGGAGCATCTTTCCAAGCAGGAAGGGTCAAACATGACGGTGGTCCCCCAATACCGTCGGGGGGTGCTGGGGAGAGGAGAGCCCCTTACCCTCTGTGCTGGGCCCAGGGGAGGCAGCAATGCATGGTGGAGGCTGGAAGCTGAGCCAGAGTCGAAGGCTGAGAGAAGTGGGAGCAGAATAAAGGCAGAGGGAATAGAGTTCACTCTGGCAGTGACAGGGCCGGGGGCCAGCAAGGCTGGATGGGCCACACATTTGCCCATCCTCCCAGGCCTCTCAGTGCTTGGGAGGGAGACCCCCTCTGCCCTCAGATGGGGGAATGTGGGCATCCCCAAAGGGCCTCAGCCTCTCTGACCAGGCTAAGGGCCGCTGAGGCTCAGGAGACTGGACTCATCCCGGGATTGCCAGCAGCTAGGAGGGCTACAGCTGCGTGTGCTCAAAACTCAGTGCAGGCCGGATGCGGTGGCTCATACCTGTAATCCCAGCACTTTGGGAGGCCAAGGCGGATGGATCACTTGAGATCAGGAGTTTGAGACTAGCCTGGCCAACATGGTGAAAACCCGTCTCTACTAAAAATACAAAAATTAGCCAGGTGTGGTGGTGCATGCCTGTAGTTCCAGGTACTCGGGAGGCTGAGGCAGATAATTGCTTGAACCTGGGAGGCAGTGGTTGCAGTGAGCCTAGATCATGGCATTGCACTCCAGCCTGGGTGACAGAGTGAGACTCTGTCTCAAGGAAAAGAAAAAAAACTCAGTGCAGTGAGCCTAATTCACGGCACTGCACTCCAGCCTGGGTGACAGAGTGAGACTCTGTCTCAAGGAAAAGAAAAAAAAACTCAGTGCAGAGAACCAGGGCCCGCCCCTGCCTGCTGCAGGCTGAGCACATACCAGTGCCCTCTTAGCGTAGCTGGCTTCATCTGAGCCTCAGAGGCATGTAGACGTGACCTAGCAGAGGCTGGGGAAAGACCACAGAGAACGGGAGCCTGAGGTGAGATGCAGGGGGCGCATGCAAGGCCACCAGGTGGTCCATCGGGTTGTGGGGTCTGAGCGCAGGGCTCAGGTTCCTGGGTTCGCCCTGGGGACAGGCTGACTTCATAGATGACCAGGCCCCATGCTCAGAAGGCCCCGAACTTGGGGCTTGACCCTCTGCAGCTGCTGTCTTGAAGTTCCTCATCATCTCACCCCAACATGTGTGTTTTGTAAGTGAAGGCTCCTGGGGCAATGGAGCATGGTCCCACCTGCCCAGGACAGGCTCTGAGCTGCCCCCAGCAGGTGCAGGGTCAGGCATGTGTAGCCCACGGCATCTCAGGGCAGGCATGGTGGTGGCCATCCTGCCCAGGACTGGCAGGGAAGAGGCATGTCTGGTGGATGGCCGGCTAGAGCCCACGTCCCAGCAGAGGTGAGCCTCCCACGAGTGACACCTGCATAGAGATGGGATTGGCCTTGGCCATACGCACTGGACTGGAGCAGTACACCAGTGGGAAGGGGTGTACTTGGCTCTACTTCCCCAGACTCCCCTGACCAGGAAGCAGGCAATGTGTTCTTCCAGGGGTGGCTGGAAGCTCTCAGACCCCAGTGGGTGTACCTTTCATGCTGGGGGTATGCTCACTTTGCTAGCACCCTGTACCTGAGGGACATTCCCTCAGCAGGACTCCACTCTGTGGATCCTCTCTTCCTCCTCCCAAACTCCCTGAGTCTGGCCTGTGCTTGTCATAAACTTCTGGTCAGCCTGAGACCCCCACCAGGGATCAGTCACAAAATACATATTTATTTAATTTCAGTGACTCCAGATAGAAATTAAACACTCTAATATTGCATTTAAAAGAGCCATTGCACAATTTACGATGAATAAGAAATTCATGCTAATAATTTAAGATTCCAATTTTTGTTCACTTAGAACACTATTAAAAAGCAAATTAAAAAAACAGTAAGGAGAAAGAGAGAGAGACTAAGGAAGAAAGGAAATGGCTTAATAGTCCCTAGTCCCTTTTTACGGCACTTTCCTCTGCTTTTTGAACAAGCGATCCCACATTTTCATTTTGTGTTGGGCCCTTGGAGTCACTTGCCAGCTCTGCCTATAGGCCAGTGTTCCCCACTGGTAATATCCTGATGAGTTTTGCAGCAGGCAGATGTTTTGGGAAATAAGAATGTATTGCAGATAATACATTGGCTTCTTTGAATTCTCTATCTTTCCTTTTTTTTTTTTTTTGAGACAGAGTCTCACTTTTGTCACCCAGGCTGGAGTGCAATGGCGGGATCTCGGCTCACTGCAATTTCCACCTCCTGGGTCCAAGTGATTCTCCTGCCTCAGCCTCCCGAGTAGCTGGGATTACAGGCTTGGGCCACCACACATGGCTTATTTTTGTATTTTTAGTAGAGATGGGGTTTCACCATGTTGGCCAGGCGGTCTTGAACTCCTGACCTAAAGTGATCTTCCCACCTCGGCCTCCCAAAGTCCTGGGATTACAGGTGTGAGCCACTGCACCCAGCCTATCTTCTTCTTACTTTGGGAGAAATTCAGGTGGAGGGCTGCTATGGCTGAACCCAGGTGTGACAAGAACAATCAGTGGTGATGAGGTACTGGAGCTTGGGAAATGCCACTGCCGCCAAGCAGAGCAGAACCTCAGAAGATTAACTTCTGGGAAGGGCAGGAGGCATCAAACACATCACCCAAGGAAGAAGCTTTTCCCATGGGAAGGGAAAGACTACAGGATCTGACCACACACAAAAATGTAGGCCATCAAAAAACTATGCCAGGCAGAACAAAACCAAAGGTAAACAACAAGGCTGGGGAAAATATTTCCCACACATGTGACAGACGAAAAGTTAATCTTCTTAAATACACAGACTCTTCAGATGAATAAAACACCCCAAAATTCCAACGGAATCAAGGGCATGAATAGGCCAAGCACAAAAAATAAAATAGTCTCTGTTTACAAATACATGTATATTTTTAAATGCAGGCTCATTAACATCAAGTAAATACAACTTAACAACAAAAATATATCTCAGTTGTAATTAAATTACCGTGGCTCAAAAGGACTCAGTGGTGTGAGGAGGTGGGGAGACAGGCATTTGCTCAATGAAGCATGAATAGATGAAACCATAACGGAGAACATTCCAGCAAAGAAAGCTTTAAAAATGTGCGTATCTGTTGACCAGGGACTCCGCTTTCAGCAACTCAGCTTAACGAAGTAAGTCAGCATGAGCGATAGATTCAGCTCTAAGAACATGATACAGTTAGTGGCATATCTGACCTCTAACAGAGAAATCAGTTTTGTTATATGAATATGTCATATCAGTAATAAGTTAGGTAAAATGTGTGCTACAGTCATATGGTGCAATGTTATGCAATCGTTAAAACAAAGTAGTAGACAATAGTTGCTGGGAGAAGACAATCACATATCTACATGAATTTACGCTTTAAAAAAAAAAATGGCTGGCTGCAGTGACTCATGCCTGTAATCCCAGCACTTTGGGAGGCCAAGGCAGGCAGATCACCTGAGGTCAGGAGTTCAAGACCAGCCTGGCCAACATGGCAAAACCCCATCTCTACTACAAACACACACACACAAAAATTGGCTGGGCGTGGTGGTGCTTGCCTGTAATCCCAGCTACTCCAGAGGCTGAGGCAGAAGAATCCCTTGAACCTGGAAGAAGGAGGTTGCAATGAGCTGAGATTGTGCCATTGCACTCCAGCCTGGGCAAAAGAGACTCTGTCTCTAAATAAATAAATAAATAAATAATCTGTGTTAAATATGGAATATTTTGATATGTACTTTTCTAGATGTAATGAGGAAGATAAGAAAACTGGATCCAGCAGGGGCTGCCGGAATGGGCAGTGGGTGGTTGCCTAAACCCAAGAGCCCCTTTCTGTGTCCAGGTGGCCCTCCTGAAATGCTCCATTTCTAAACCTCTCTCCTTCCAGCAAGTCTGAGACAGATTTTTCCCATGGATAAAGGAATATCATGTCTTGCCAGTAACATAGAAAGGAAGCAGGCCCTCCAGTGATGTCCACTGCCCCTGGAGCCAGAGGCAGCTCCTCTCCACCTCTGGAAGACTGTGGCAGCCAGCCTTGCTCACCCCAACTTCCCCCACCTGTCTCCATTCTTCCAGTAGGCCCCATTCCTGCCTCAGGGCTTTGGTGCCGCCTGCCCTCTCCCCACAACCTGGAACATGCTAGCCCCATCCTACCTCTTCCCGCATCCTCTCATCGTCATTTGAGTCTCGGCTCCCATGGTATCTCCCGGGCACCAGCCCCTGACCTCCTGTATACAGTGGCCTGCCTTCCTCTCTCTTCTTTCTTCCCCATCTCATAACTATTTCATTTCTTTCATTGCACTTATCATTATTTGAAATTATCTGTTTTTCACTTGAATATCATCTGTGTCCCCCTCCCCAGAATGCAGGGTAGCTGGGCTATGTCCTGTCATGCTCACGGCAGCACCCCTTGCCTGACATATAATAGACACCCCATAAACACTGGTCCCCCACAGGGATGGTAACCAGGGGCACCAGACAGAAGAGGATGGCTATGCCGGGGATCCACCCCGTCTCCGCAGCTGAACACAATAGAGCACACACCATGTTTCCTCCCTCACATCATGCTGTGATGTGGGGCGGGGAGCCCGAGCCTATGTTGTAGCTGCACCTACTGGGACATGTGGCTTCCGAGGTTTCCATGGCAGGGGAGATAGAGGTGGAAGGGACTCCAAGCTCTTATCAGCCTTGGACACGAGTGACTCAGGTCACTTCCTCTCACACAGGCCACTAGGCAAAACTCACCGTGCAGCCCCACATTGGCTGCCAGGGAGGCTGGGCAGGGGAGGGGAGCACGGGGGTGTTCTATGAGGCTGAACTGCCTGTGCCACCCCTGGGCCCCATATCCCAGCCCAGGCTCTGCCACAAAGAGATCCCAAAGGGAGTCACCCAAATGATAGGGAAACCCAGGCAGTGCAGGGCTGTCAGCCCACCTCCACCTCACCTCCTCCTCAGCGCCCGCATTCCCTGGGTCCCCACCATCCGGGCGCCCACTAGCTCGTCCTCCCAGGGCTTGATGGTCTTCCCCAGGAGACAGGCTATGCCACCACTCGGCATCCAGCTCAGTGGGCAGGTCACTGCCGAGGGCTGGCCCCCAGACTCCGGGCTCTGGGTGTGCTGTTGCCCAGCCCCACCTGCTCTACAGCCAGCCAAACGCCTCACTGGGAGCCCAGTGCCAGCCAGCTGCTGCCACCTCTGTCCTTCCACGCTTCTGCTTTAGCTCCAGCCATGGGGAGCCCCGTGACCAGCCAGGACTTAGAAGAGGAGTGACAAGCCACTGGCCAGGCCTCGGAGGCCCATATGGGGCTGTGGTTTGAGGCCCCCACAGCAGCCAAATTCAGAGACAGGGCACGGTAGGCAATCCCTCTGTGTACAGACCCAGCCCTGCCCTGTCCAGCACAGCAGCTGCCAGCCACACTGCGGCTTACATCTAGGTGCAAATTAATTCAAATAAAGTAGCCTTTAGGCTGGCTACCATAAAAAAAAAGACAAGTGTTGGTGAGGATGTGGAGAAACTAGAATCCCTGTACACTGTTGGTCAGGGTGGTGGGCGAGGGGGCGCAAAATGGTGAAGCCAGTGTGGGAAACAGCGTGGAAGCTCCTCAAAAAAATTAAAGGAAGAAAGAATTGCCCTGTGGTCCCCAAATTCTACTTGAGGGCATATACTCAAGAGAACGGAAAGCAGGGTCTGGAACACCCACATTCACGGCAGCATTATTCACAGTAGCCGATAAGGGGCAACCCAAGTGCCCATGGATGGCTGGATAAACAAAATGTGGCCTATCCACCCACACATGGGCTACTATTCCTCCCTGGAAAGGAAGGACATTCTTACACATGCCACGACATGGATAGACCCTGAGGACATCATGCTAAGTGAAATACACCAGACACAAAAGGACAACCACTGCATGATCCACTTACATGAGGTACCCAGAGTCATCAAATTCTTAGAGACAGAAAGTGAAGTGCTGGGTGCCTGGGACTGGGGGAGGGGAGGAATAGGGGGCTGAAATTTAATGGGAACAGTTTCAACTTTATGAGATGAAGAGTTCTGTGGATGGTGGTGGCGATGGTGGCCCAACCACGTGAATGTGCTTATGCCACTGAATCACACACTTAAAAATGGTGAAGACGGTGACTTATGTTTCTGTATATTTTTAAAATTAAAATAAAAATTCCACTGGAGCAAATAAGAAGTTAAATTAAAAATTCATTTCTTCAAGGACACCAGCCACACTTCAAGTGCTCAAGAGCCCCGGTGACTCTTGCGCCAGACCGGACAAAATAAGCACCTCTCCTCTCCAGCACCGCTGGAAGCTCTGTCGCACGGCAGTGTTCTGGAAGGTCATGCTTTCTCAGATGCTCCCACCTGCTCAATACCCCTCCTCCCCAAGAACACAAAAGGGTCTGGCATGCCTTAGATCCATTCCCAGGACTTTCCAGGTGTGCACAGGCTACCAGTGAGGACACGGGGTATTTATTAATTGTCAGGGCAATGCCATGTTCCAAGAACGGCTGCACCTTATCTCCCTCACCCATGCTCTGCTCTTGCAGTGGGAGCTGGGGCTCAGATCAGAGAGAGACTCTCCCTGACCCTCCGAGGGTCTACCAAGCCTCAGACTCTCTGCCATGGCCCGCAGCCCCTGCAGGCTACCTCCGCTCTGCCTGGGACAAGCACACTGTCAACACAAGTTTGCCGAATGAATCAGTGCTCACTTCTGTGTGACAGGGATGCATGCGGCCCAAATACTTTCTCGACGTCTGAGACTTGTCTCCAAAATGCTTTCTTTGTTGTGATAAAACTCATCTCAACTTAAAAGTTTTTGTATTTTTCATACTTTCCTAGAAACCAACCTTTCCATTATCCAAAATGGGAATATGGCTGGATCACTAGGGTTTGAATAAAGTTGGATGGCAAAACTGAGAGAAAGTTCTAGACATCTTCCAAGCAGCTGTAGTGACAGAGAGACCGTCGGTATCAGGAGAAAGTCCGCTCTGCCTCTGCCGGCCTCATGAAGGACTGACCACGGGCCCTACCTTCAGCCAGCAGCCTTGGTGGACTCTCAGAAGCGACCCCTCCTGGGCTGTCACTAAATTAAATAGCACTACTGTCTTGATAACAAAACCACATTCTATGTGGAAACTAAAAACATATTCACCCCACTGAGAGACTGAAAAGCACATTACTGACATTATCTCATTTAATCCTCACAACAACGCCCACAGTGAAAACACTGTAGAAGAGCAAACCAAGGCTCAGAGGATGGGAGCAGCTTTCCTGGTGACGCGCCTAGAAAAGGCGAGGCCAGGAGTCGCCGTTGGACTGTAATTCCAAGCCCAGTCCTTTCCCTGCTGGGTGGACGGCAATATAATGCTAGGTAAGAACTCATATTGTGAAGGCAGACAAGATTTTATACCCACAGTCTCACAGACCTAGTGTGAGGACTTCCTACGATAATTTAGCATGGCAAGTGCCTAGGTGGGCCGGGCACACAGTCACATAATAGCGGCTCGATAGTTGTAGCTATTACAGCTTTATTGTTATTATTATTGTTACATTAAAGTTACTTTCCAAAAATAAGATGCGATTAAGAGTGACAACACTCTCCCAAATAAAACGAATTCTGCAAATGCGGCGGACTTCAGCCCCCTGTGCAGATGAGAAGGTTGGGCTCCAGAGGGCTCGCTGACTCATCCAAGGCTGGTCAGGAGGAACGTGAGCATGAAGGTGGGGGCTCTGTCCAGTGTTCAGCTCACTCCCATCCCCGCCTTGCCCCCCGAGATATCTTTTCATCAGAGTCCTGGGGACTCTGACCCAAGTGTCAGCTTGGTTCCTGGGGGCTCACTCCTGGCCCAAAACGCAGAGCTGGGCAGCAGACCATGAGCAGACCTCCACACCCCTGCTGCCTGCCTCCAGCCCGACCCCAGAGCACCTCATTCATGCACAGGTTTGGACACACAGCACAGGACTCTAGAACCTCCCACCTGCCGGGCCTCCACACCACCTCCAGCCCTCCCTAAGCCCCGGCTTCCTCCCACAAATGCCCCCTGCCCCCAACGCCCCACTGGCAGCATCTCACATTCCAGGCTGTGCCCTGGTCCTCTCCCTCACCTCTTCTTTTCCCTGCAGGGCTCAGCCGAGCCAGTCTGCCCCCTTGGGAACCTGCGTTTTAAAGACTGGATGCCCCTCATCCCCACAGTGGCTCTGACTGCATGAGGTGGGGAGAGGAAACGGCCTGCACACCCTCCACACAGACGCGGTTTAGCATCCTCGTACCCCCTGCTCAGGTTGTGTGGGGTGTGGAATGAGGTGGAGGTGGTTCCTTAATCTCAGCATTAGGCAGACAAGAAGCAGGGGCCCAGAAGATGGGGGTGACACATAGACACCCCATTCAATAGCCCAGACTCACAGGGAGAGAGCATTCCCTCTCTCATCTTCAACTCCTCCCACTGCCACTTCAAGGAGGGTCTCTGGGTTGACGTCTGGCCCTCACTCTAAAGCACACTAATCTCCACTTTAAACAGAAAGGGGACTTCTGCTGGGAGCCAGCGGAAGGTGGGACTCTCTGGCTGGGGCTGAATAACGTCGCTTTATGTCTTACTATGAGATCAGCTTTTAGGTAAAATGAGGTTTCCTTTTTAAATAATTTTAGTTTTAAAAAGTGGCAAACATCAAGAAAACATATTTTTCAAATGACTGGACATTGAATGACATTTGTCATTCAAATGACTGGAGTTTGCATGAAACTGCCTTAGCATATAAAGAGCCTCACCAAGGTAGAATTACCCTGCAATTTGCAGATGAGAAAACTGAGGTCAGGGATGGTCAGCTTGTCTCACCCATGGACCCAGAGAGCTTCCCTGAGACAGGGTGACTCACCTCCAGCTAACAAGGAAATCAGCACAGCCTCAGGGCACCTGACCCAGCCGGGCCTCTCTGGCCTGTCCAGACCCTGGTTGACCCTCCCCGCCCCGCCCTACTCCCCCACCCAGTCACCCCACTCACAATGTTCATGAGGGTGAGCAGATACTTCTGCACGTGCTCCTTCCCGTGGAACTGGACCACAGAGTCGTCCACGCCCAGCAGGACCTCGATGTTGTAGTCGTCGTCCGTGGCATGCCTGCGTGCCCTTCGCCTCGAGCTGTTGACGTGCTCCTCTAGGACACCCAGGGCATGGCTGAGGCTGTCCAGGCTGCCCAGGGAGGGCCCTGCAAGGAGAGTACACAGTCTTCAGCAGCAGGGCAAACCCACCGGGACACGACACCCACCAGGCGCCAGCTCGCCACTCTCTCATTTAAGACTCACAGCACCCTGAACCAAGGGTATTGTTCCATTTTACAGAGGAAAGCGAGGCCTGGAAGAAGGCGGCAGAGACTTGTCTCAGATGCAGGAGGGCTCAGACAGGCTCCTCCGTGACTTCGAGAACTGCTCTTTCCCAAGCCCTTGGTGGCAACCCCAGCCACAGCAGGGGCCATTGTGGTCTCCATACAATGGATCAGGCCTGCTGAGGCCGTAAGAGACCCAGCCCAGTGTCACCGTCTGCCTTGTGGAGCCCAGGGCTGGCACCCAGACACAGAGAGGCCGGGAACCTCAGCCTACACTGCCTGAAGCTGGAGTGGGCAGAGCCACCTCTTCTCCCTCCCGAAAGGCTGCCAGGTGCCAAAGAACTGGTGTTCCAGGTGTCACCACCAGCTGTTATGACTGGGGAAACTGAGGCTCAGCCTCAGCTGTGTGTGTCCCCCAGTGTCTCATTGGGCCCCTCCCAGAACTTTCTGCTCAGTCCTCCACTGAAACAAGGTCCCTCACCTCTGGGCCGTGTCCTGGGCCCCTCCCCAGGTGAATGGTACCGCCTCTGGTCTGATTGATTTGTGCCGAGACCAAGAAGAACCCCTCTGTGACAGCTCTGCTGTAGTCGGCCCTGGGCAGGCACTGACCTCCTGCCCCCCGGGTGTGGCCCTGGCCACTCGGGGCTGCCATGCTGGGGAGTTAGCCTTGGATATTGTCCCTGCCTTCTGTGCAGTACGGTTTCTGCTCTGTTCCGGGTCCTGCCAGGTCTGGAGACCGCCCTGGACCAGACTCCAGTTCCCAGCTCTCCATGCACTTGCCTCTAAAGGCCGAGTGAGGCTGACTAGGCTGACCTTCAGCATCGACAGCAGCCCCAGATCACACTGCCCACTGCCCCTCCAGCCCCAGAGTCTTGGTAGCCCCCATTCCGTTGTACCGGTCTCTGTGTCTAAACCAGGTCGCAGCCCCAGGGCCCTGCTTCTCCATGGCATTCCCCAGGTAGGTCCTTAGAGACTCCTGGCTTGGGACAGACCCAGAGCTGCAGGTCATCATGACAACACCAACCCACAGGGCAATGGCCAGATCCCGGGGCCCCTGCAGCTGAGGTGGGAGACCAGCTTCTCTGTAGCACCACCTCTCTACAAAGAGTCTTCCAGAACAACTCTCCTCACTCCCAATGTCTCTCATCTGCTGCCTCTTCCAGGCAGGGACAGGCACTCCCTCCCTGTGAGGATGGCCCAGGACACACCCTAGAGGCAGAACCAGGCCTCTGCAGGTGGCATGGCCACTCAGACAGTGCTGGCATCGGGCCCTCACCCCGGCACACACTTCCTCACCCTGTGCTGACAGGAGACCTCTCGGTGGACGTGGCCATTTCTGTTTTACAAATAGGGAGACCCATGGCATCCCAGAGTGGCTGACTCTTAACCAGGAACTTTCTCCTTGCACCCTGCAGCCCGGCTCAGACAAGACAGGCTGAACATGACGTTTTAGGCACAAACCTGCAACCCAGCTGTGGGCAAGACCAAGAGAATCAGTGGAGTGTGAAGCAGAAGGTGAGGGCTGGGACAGAGAAGGGAAGTAAGTGGGGCCAGGGCTGAGCAGCTGCTGGAGTTCCTATATCTTCGGGGGTCCTTGTGCCACCCCCAGCTCTACAGTTCTGTGTCCCCTCAATGCACACACACATGCACACACATGTAAACACACATATGCACATGCACATGCAGATACACAGCAAGAACTGCCCAGGGCCCCTCCAGGGATGGGTGGGGCCAGCAGGCCTGCAGGCAGGGCCGTGCGGAGCTGAGCAGTCTGCTTAGCTGCCAGGAGATGATTCAGGGCCATCCATGCTGTTCCCAGAGGAAGCACTGGTGACTTAAGCCTGATGGGGGGTTGAGGAATTGCCACTCTATTTTTATACATTTATTTCTTTGCATTTTCAGTGAACAGAGACAGCTCGCCTTCAGAATCACCTTGGGAAGCAGAAAGATGGTAATTTCCATAGGAAAACTTCTTCCCCTGGGAAACAGGCTGGACATTACCCTCTGCCCTTGTCAAGCTAGGGGTCACATATGGGTGGTCCCCTGGGCAAAACCAGACCACAGAGGCACTCGTTGAGGCCACTTGGTACCTAAAATATTCCTTATTTGGTTGACAGTATTTGAAAAATCTGAGATTTCCATGTTAAAAAAAATCTAGAACATCTAGCTTCTCTTGAGGAATTAGGAGATGGAGCCACCCCAGGAGTAACCCTGGGCTGTGAATTGAGGGCCATGCCTGTAGACAAAACACACAGGGCTTGGGTCACCAGGCCACTTGCTTGTCCCCCTCAATGTCTTTCTGGCACCAGAAGGCATCAGAGTGTGTTCTCTTGGCCCTAACCTCAGAGTCACTGTGCAGTAACCCCTCCAGACATCTCCTGTAGGAGGGCTCTGGCGCTGTGTTGGGCCAGAGCGGGGCTGTGACACATCTTGAGGTTGCTTCTGTGGAGCAGGCAGATTTTTAAACTAAATTGTACGCTGTAGGCCCAATAAAAACAACAAAGGTTTCTAAAGATGCTTTAGAAATGTCAATTTCACCTGAAATAGAATTATTATTGTTGCCATTGTTATTTTAATTTCGATAATTTTGCGGGGAATTTGGAAATTACATTCTAGAACACTCCCTCTCTGCCCAGGACCAGTGCCTAGAGAGATGGCCCAAGGCCCAAAAGCAAAGCAGATGAGGAGAGGAAGACAGGGCCCTGGGTCACCTGGCAGGTGACAGCTGTGCCCTGAGTCTGGCCCCTGGAAGCCTCGGTCATGCTCAGGCTGCACAGGACAAAGAGAGAAACCCTGAGAGCAGGGAGATCTGTGATGCCCTCTGGCCTGGGGCAACAGAAGCCCTGGCCCAGACACCCTCCTGCCCTCCTCTGTCCCAGCAAGACCTGGCAGTCAAGCTGAAGCCCCACCTTGTCAATCACAAATGCCACCTCAGTTTTTCCCACAATGGCCTTGATCCTGAAGCCCAGGCCACGAAGAGACTCTGACTACCTGCTGGCCCTTGTAGGCCTGTCCCCCAAATAGAGCCTTGCTATAGGGAGCTGTGGCCGGTGGGCCTGGCATGATCCTGAGCCGGCTTCCTAGTGATCCCTTTGAAGTCAACCTTGGCCTTGGGCCTGCCCCCTGCACTGGTTGCCTACCTGGCCTAAGGGCCCCTGTTCCACTTGGTCCCTCCGAGGCAAGAGCGGGCCATTTACTGCTCTCACCTCCTCCCCTGGGAGCTCCCTATGCTTATAGCCCAGCCCTGCTGAGCTGTGGTGACCAAGAGCTCATGCAGCCTCTGCTGTATCCCTCGGCACTGACCCAGCCTGGATAACTAGTTGTCAGCGCTGCCCGTCTCCTGCATAGGCAGGAGGATGACACTGCCCTCAGCCTTCCTTTCCTCTGCTGTGTGCAGCCTCCGCCATGAGAAGACGCTGAGCCCCTTGGGGTTGCTGATTGACCAGGCCTGGCAGTCATGCTCAGATGGGCTGCAGCTACCCTGAAGGGAGGTGTCTGTGGAAGGATCCTATCTTTTAAGTAGGTAACACAGGGCTTTTGAGTTCCTGGCATTCCCTGAGCTTAGAGCCCCTTCTGGATGGCAGCTGGAGATCTCTTTGCTCACATCTTGGCCAGAGAATGACACTGTAGGAAGCAGTCCAGAGCCATCCTGTTTCAGTCTCTAGAATGGAACAAAAAGCCTCCATCGAAGAGTCAATCAACCAACGGGGAGAGGATGAAATGAGGGGAAGCAGCAATTCTGTTCAGGGAATTCCATCAGGTGAATGGGTGGGTCACAGCAGCCATGCTCATCCACAGTGCCATAGCACACAGGATGTGTAGGTGAGGGCTGCACCTGCCAGCATCCTTGACGCAGCCCAAGTCTCCAGGCAGGGGTGTGTGCACAGCCCTTCACAGTGACAAAGCTCCGTCCCTCAGTAGCCATCCGATCCCCTCGCCAAGGTGGAGGCTCGTCACCATCAGCATATTGTCCCATTTTAGCATCAAGGACACCAAGGAGCAGAAAAGTTACATGACTTGGACAAGCCACACCACCAGAGACGAGGAGCAGGCACCAGCCCAGGCCTCTGGGTCCAACCCTGTCCACATGTCCGGAGCCCTTCTCTATTTCACCAGCACTGAGGGGTGATTTGCGGGAATGAAAATTGTAGAAACCAGTATGATTAGCCTAGAGAAGAGAAAACCTGGGACTGAGTCTGTAACCTCGAGAGCATCGTGGGATGATGTGAATGCTAAGGGCAGGTGCAGTAGGCAGGTGTGGTCTGAGGGCAGCTGCAGTGGGCAGGTGTGGGCTCTGAGGGCGGGTGCAGTGGGCAGGCGTGGGCTCTGAGGGCAGCCGCAGGGCGAAGGTGCAGTGAGCTCTGAGGGCAGCTGCAGTGGGCAGGTGGGGACCCTGAGGGTGGGTGCAGTGGGCAGGTGTGAGCTCTGAGGGTGGGTGCAGTGGGCAGGTGGGGACCCAGAGGGCGGGTGCAGTGGGCAGGTGTGAGCTCTGAGGGCAGGTGCAGTGGGCAGGTGTGAGCTCTGAGGGTGGGTGCAGTGGGCAGGTGTGAGCCCTGAGGGTGGGTGCAGTGGGCAGGTGTGAGCTCTGAGGGTGGGTGCAGTGGGCAGATGTGGGCTCTGAGGGTGGGAGCAGTGGGCAGGTGTGGGCCCTGAGGGTGTGTGCAGTGGGCAGGTGTGGGCTCT
>CAUYQU010054816.1:0-59959 GCA_963574635.1 Cheracebus regulus | reverse complement strand
GCATGGCCTGCTCAGCTAATTTTTTACTTTTTTGTAGAAATTAGGTCTCACCACATTGCCCAAGCTGGTCTTGAGCTCCTGGCCTCAAGTGATCCTCCCATCTTGACCTCCCAAAGTGCTGGGATTACAGATGCGAGCCATAGCGCCTGGCCTGTCTTTTTTAAATATCACCTTCTAACACCCTCTAACATTTATTTAGTTTATTGTTTATTATTTACCATTTGCCTCCCCATTTTAAAATTTAAGTTCCCCCAGGTAAATTCACTTATAGGTTTTTTTTTTTTTTTTTTTTTTGAGACAGAGTCTCGCTCTGTCGCCTAGGCTGGAGTGCAGTGGTGTAATCTCGGCTCACTGCAACCTCCGCCTCCTGGGTTCAAGCAATTCTCCTGCCTCAGCCTCCTGAGTAGCTGGGATTACAAGTGCCTGCCACCATGCCCAGCTAATTTTTTTTTTTTTTTAGGCAGAGTCTTGCTCTGTCACCAGGCTGGAGTGCAGTGGCATGATCTTGGCTCACTGCAACCTCCGCCTCCCGGGTTCAAGTGATTCTCCTGCCTCAGCCTCCTGAGTAGCTGGGACTACAGGCGCCCGCCACCACACCCAGCTAATTTTTTGTATTTTTTTAATCTTTTTTTTTTATTTTTTATTATTTTTTTTAAGACAGGATTTCACCATGTTGGTCAGGCTGGTCTTGAACTCCCAACCTCAGGTGATCCGCCCGCCTTGGCCTCCAAAGTGCTTGGATTACAGGTGTGAGCCACCGCGCCCAGCCTATTTTTTGTATTTTTTAAGTAGAGATGGGGTTTCACCGTGTTAGCCAGGATGGTCTTCATCTCCTGACCTCATTGTGATCCACCCACCTCAGCCTCCCAAAGTGCTGGGATTACAGGCAGGAGCTACCGCAACCAGCCCTCTAATATTTGTATTTTTAGTAGAGATGGCGTTTCACCTCGTGATCTGCCCGCCTCGGCCTCCCAGAGTTCTGGGATTATAGGCGGGAGCCACCATGCCTGGCCAGGCCATTTACGTGTTTTTTTTTTTCCCGTCTCCACCACCCAGAACAGTGCCTGGCATGGAGCAAGCCCTGAATACATATTTTGCTAACTCCAATCCTTCAGCACAGAAAAACCTCAGTTTCCTGCTCTCCGTCCCAACCAGATTTGGAGAGTTAACCAAATGCTGATGCTAATTGATTTTCTCAGCATCTCTGCTCCTATGGTAACCAGCGGGTGGTAGCAAACAGCCAGAAGTTACCTGTTACCTCCAGGCACACAACCCACCTGCCTCGACCCCAAAGACCCACAATCCCAGAATGCCCACAGCTCTGCCATTGGCAACTCTTTTGGCTGTAGGAATCATGTAGTCCCACAAGGCCTGGCCCCAGAACCCAGAAACACAAACACCCAGCCCACACAGTCACCCAATCGAGGAAGCACAGCCGATCACACCGCCTACACCCACACGCCATCACACCCTGCAGCCGTTCCCAGTGCAGTGGCAAGACTGCACGGACCAGATGCCCATCAGTTATCACAACTCCCCCACCACAGCCTCGGCGACATCGCCACCCTGCAGCCCCCCACTGTGGTATCCTACCTTCTATCTCACTCCTGACGCCTCTTGGTGTCTCTGTTTACTTCCTTCAGTGCCTACATCTCTGTCCCCACATTTTCCATCTTCTTTTCTCTGCCTCTCTCGGGTTCTCTGGGTCTGTCTCTCCATCTCTGACTCTTTCCGTCTCTCCGATTCTCCAGCAGTCTCTCTCTCTCTGACTCTGACTCTCTCTGTCTCTTCTCATCTCTCTGCCCTCCCTTTTTCTGAGACAAGGTCTCGCTCTGTTGCCCAGGCTGGAGTCCAGTGGCATAATCGTGATTCACTGCAGCCTTGATCTCCAGGTCTCAAGCAGTCCTCCCACCTCGGCCTCTTAAGTAGCTGGAAATATAAGTGTGCGCCACCACACCTGGCTACTTTTCAATTTTTTTATAGAGACAGGATCTCAGTATGTTGCCCAGGCCAGTCTTGAACTCCTGGGCTCAAGTGATCCTCCTGCCAGTGCTGGGGTTATAAGTGTGAGCCACCTCACCTGGCCTGCCCTTCTTTATCTGGATTCTTCTCTCCCTGTCTTTGTCTCTCAGAATCTAAAGAATGGAGTAACCAGGCGGGGCATGGTGGCTCACACCTGTAATCTCAGCACTTTAGGAGGCCCAGGTGGGCAGATCACAAGGTTGGGAGATTGAGACCATCCTGGCTAAACAGTGAAACCCCTTCTCTACTAAAAACACAAAAAATTAGCCAGGCATGGTGGTGTGAGCTCCCGGTACTCAGGAGTCTGAGGCAGGAGAATCGCTTGAACCTGGGAGGCGGAGGTTGCAGTGATCCGAGGTTGTGCCACTGCACTCCAGTTGTGGCCACAGAGCGAGACTCTATCTCAAAAAAAAAAAGAAAAAAAAGAATGGAGTAACTAAAGTCAGTGCACTTCTAGCAGAAGAGTTTCAGTCAGGCAGTCATTCAAAAGACGCATCTCAACACACAAACACGCACAAGACACAGCGACACCCGCGCAAGGACAGGCACACACAAGCTGGCCATGTGGGGACACCCGCCTACCTCCACCCTCCTGATTCAGGATATTTTCAATTTTCTGTGGGTGAAAAGAAAGGGCCGCCCCCGACCTCAGCATGGGCTGGGAGCTGTCCGCGGTGCTGAAATGCTGGGGACAGCAGGGAGGGTCTCCTGAGACACGCTCCTCACACACCCCGCACACACAGACAGCTGCCGACACAGTGACACGCTGACAGAGTGACACACACACACACACACACACACACACACCTCTGTCGCTCACTCTCGCAGGCACGCTGCGATCCGCTGACACACAGTGACTGGCGTACAGGGACACCCATGTCAACTGCGCCCTGGCAGGCGCACCCTCAGGGGATCCAGACGCAGGAGAATCCCAATACGCAGGAAACAGCAAGAAGGACTCGAGCTAGACCAAGGCAGGACTTCCGAGATCACAGGAAGCAGATTTCCTCCCCAGCCTGCCCCCTGGTTTCCTGAAAACTCTACTCTCCTGCCCTTCTCCCCGGGCAGCGTCTAATCTCAGACCCAGTCTCCTCCTCATCCTGTCTCTCACTGACCCAAACTTTCCCTTCTCTCTGCAGCACCGTGAGACCCTCTCCTTCCCTAGATCCAACTCTTTCTCTCCTTCTCTGGGTCCGACTCTCTCTTCCATACGTGTCTATATTGTCTCTGCGTCTATCTTTCAGTCTCCCTCCATCTCAGTCTCTTAATACCCATCTCTCTGCCTCTCTCGAGGCATCTCTGCTTCTGTGTCTCTTCCCTTTGTGTCTTTTTTTGGCCTTATTTATTTATTTATTTTTGAGATGGGGTTTTGCTCTTGTTGTCCAGGCTGGAGTGCAATGGTGCCATCTCAGCTCACTGCAACCTACACCTCCCAGGTTCCAGCAATTCTCCTGTCTCAGTCTCCTGAGCAGCTGAGATGACAGGCACATGCCACCACGCCCGGCTAATTTTTGTGCTTTTAGTAGAGATGGGGCTTCATCATGTTGGTCAGGCTGGTTTCAAACTCCTGATCTCAGGTGATCTGCCCACCTCCGCCTTCCAAAGTGCTGGGATTACAGGTGTGAGCACCTGGCCTGGAAGTTCCTGTCTTTCTGTGTCTCTGTCTCTCTATTCTGTCTCTGTTTCTCTCTCCAGTTCTCGCTGTCTTTCTGCCTTCGGCTCTCCCTGGGTCTATCTCTGCGACTCTGTCTTTGTGTCTCTCGTGGTCTCCCTGCCACCCCATCTCTGTGTGTCTCTCCTCTATCTCTGAGTTGGTTCTCCAGCCCAGCTACTTCCAAGCGCCTCTAATCGGCGCCTGCCCGTCAGAGGAAGGATGAGTTTCCCTAAACACTAATTAGCCTCCTGTTCTCTGTCTTCTAAAGCCGCAGCTGGGAGCTGGGGTGGGGAGAGGGGGGACAGAAGGTGCCCCAGCCTGGGGAAGCCGTGTGGGGGAGGAGAGGGCCTATGGGGTTGCAGCAGCAGGAAGGAAGCAGGTTAAACTACAAGAAGGACTGGAAGAAGCAGAAAACTCTCTCCATTCCCCCTATCTCTTGGGTGTGAGAGAGGGGGCTGGGATGGTGCCTCTCACAGTCCCCAACCCAAATTCTCAACAACCCTGAGAGGGAGATCAAGCCAGACAGACAGAGAGATGGAAAGGTGTGGAGAGTGTGTCTGAAATATAAGCTGAGTCACAGAGCGAGGTGCTGGGGACAGAGAGCCACAGATGAACAGAGACACAGAGACCCAGAGAGAGACAGCCCAGGGAGCGAGAGATGCAGAGATGCAGAGGGAGAGACGGAGAGACGGAGAGACGGAGAGACAGCGAGCGCTGTTGAGAAGCTGAGCGCTGCGCTGCTCGAGCGGAGGCGCGGAGGCTGGGAGAGGAGGGAGGGGGAGCGCGGTGGGGACTCCGCTGGAGTAGGAGGCGCGTGGGCGGCAAGGAGGAGGGAGACAGACGGGGAGTGCGGGGGTGGAAGGGAGCGGGCACAGGAGGGGCAGGCGCTGCCTGCATCCGGGGCAGGCGCGTGGGGGAAGGTGAGGCTGCAGGCACACGTTGGGGGACACTCAGGCATCTGTGTAAGGAATGGCCAGGGGTCTGGGCGTGAGAGCAGCCTTGACCCTATAATTTAGCGTACGCGTCTGTGACTTTATGTGTGTCTGCCTGTGTCTTTTTCAAAATAATTTTTTAATTTATAGAGACAGGGTCTCGCTGTCTCCCAGGATGGAGTGCCACAGTTCATCACACCCAGCCATCCTCCTGCCTTGGCTTCCCAAGTGGCTGGGACCACAAGTGTGCACCACCATGCCCAGCTAATTTTAATAAAATTTTAGTAGAGTAGAGGCTGGTCTCCAACTCCTAGGCTCGAACCATCCTCCCGCCTCAGTCTCCTAAAGCTCTGGCACTACAGGCATGCGCCACCACTAATTTTAAAAAATTACTTTTAGAGTAGGAGTCCTGCTGTGTTGCCCAGGCTGCTCTCGAACTCCTGGCCTCACATGATCCTCCTGCCTCGCCCTCCCAAAACGCTGGGATTACGGGTGTGAACCACCAAGCCTGTCCTGGCCGTGTGTGTCTATGTGTGTGTGGTGTGTATAAATGGCTTTGTGTCTGATCTGTAAACGTCTGTCTACAGGTGTGTGTCTGCGTATATCCAGTCAGCCCACCTCCCCAGACCCCATTTTCCCAAATCCCAGCCCTCAGGCTTCCCAGTGTCTCTCTAGGCCTTGCCCTGCCTTCCCAGGCCCCCAGATTCCCGCCTCATCTTTTCCCAAAGCCTCAGCCACATTCCCCTTGGTGACCCGCTACTTTCCCAGGTTCTTCCCCGTATCCAGAAGCCCCACTCCTTCCCTGGCTCCGCCTCCCCATGCCCCACCCATCTCGTTAGGCCCCGCTCTCTTCCGCAGCCCACAGCCATTTTCCCATTTCCTGGTGCCGTGTGTCCAACCCAGACGCCACCCATCGCCCTGACCTGCTCCCTCTTCACAGCCAGATAGCGTCTCACCTCCACAGGCCTCTCCCCACACCTCCCCCGGGACCTCTTCTGCAGGCCTCACTCCACCAGCTACCAATTAAGGCCCCACAACCCTCTCCCCAGGCCCCTATCCCCTCTCTCCTCACCTTGCCCACCCTTCCTCGCTGGGACCCTCTTCACCTGTCCGGCCGCCCCTCTGAGCCTCGCCTCTTCATTTCACAGTCACGACCCCATCAGGCCCCACCCACACTGTGGACACAGCTCACCCAGGCCCGGCCCCTCTCGAGGCTCAGCCCACTTTTGAGCACAAATTAACCCAGGCCCCTCCCCTCCTGAGGGCCCACCAGGCCCAGCCCCTTTGGAGCACTGCTTAGTTAAGCCCCGCCCACGTGTGTGGGCTTGTGTCACATGCCCCGCCCACTTTCCGGGCGCCGCTCACGCAGGCCCCACCCTTGCGCCCTATCAGGCCCCGCCCATTTCGAAGCCCCGCCCCTCTCCGGACCGCCGCGGGCGCTCACATGGTCTCGTCGTCGCCGAACTCCAGCTCTCCGCACGCGTCCTCGTAGTGCACCCCGCCGCCGCGCGCCGTGCCGTCCACCGTGCGGTAGGGGAGGCGCACGGTGCCGCGCGCGCCCGAGCTGCGCACAACGCGCACGTCCACGGTGCCCATGCACTCGCTCACGTGCAGCAGGCGGTCCTGGAAGGAGAAGATGCCCGCGTGGTCGTCGTCCAGGATGGTGACGGTGGCCAGCAGGGGCGCCACCAGCCGCCCTTTGGGCCGCCCGCCGCCGTCGGGCTCGAACATGCCCTGCGCGTCGCCCACGCGCAGGTTCAGCAGCCGCACGAAGAAATGCTCGTCCTCCTCGAAGATGTCGTCGTCGATGATGCCGATGCGCAGCTCCTTCTGCGTCTCGCCTGGCTTGAACACCAGCGTGCCCTCGCTGCGGCAGGGTGGGGGGGGGAAACGGGGTGGGGGGGGGAAACGGGGTGAGGGTCGGTCACCGGCTGTGTGTTGTAGGGGGTCGGGGGAGTCTGGACGTGCTTCCCAGAGGAGGGGCAGGCGCCACAGGAGAACTCCCTCCCAAGTATGAGGGTCGACAGGCACTAAACAAGTACTGACAGTAAATCAGGGTGGGCGTCCTGGAGGAAGGGCTGCAGAACGGGAACAAGACAGAGGGGGCCCCTCCCCGCCATGGAACTTGTGAGAAGAGAAGGCGGGCATTAAACAGATAAGGATTAGGCTGAGATAAGGGCAGGCTTCCTGGAGGAGGCATCAGCGGGCGGGCATACTCCAGGCAGAGGGAATAGCACGTGCAAAGTCCAAGAGCTGAGAGGGAGCCTGGGGTGTTCTACATTCCTACTTCTCAAACCTTAATGTGCGTAGGAATCCCCTGGTGGCTCTTGTGAAAATGCAGATTCTGGTTCAGAAGCTCCTGGGTTTCCTAGAATCGCATTTCTTTTTCTTTTTCTTTGAGATGGAGTCTCGCTCTGTCACCCAGGCTGGGGTGCAGTGGTGTGATCTCAGCTCACTGCAACCTCCGCCTCCCGGGTTCAAGCGATTCTCCTGCCTCAGCCTCCTGAGTAGCTGGGACTACAGGCGCACGCCACCATACCCGGCTAATTTTTTTGTATTTTTAGTAGAGATGAAGTTTCACTATATTGGCCAGGCTGGTCTCAAACTCCTGATTTTGTGATCTGCCCCCCTCAGCCTCCCAAAGTGCTGGGATAACAGGCATAAGCCACCATGCTTGGCCTATAATCAAATTTTTTTTTTTTTTTTTTTTTTGAGACAGAGTTTTGCTCTTGTTGCCAAGGCTGGAGTGCAGTGGCATGATCTCAGCTCACCACAACCTCCGCCTCCTGGGTTCAAGTGATTCTCCTGCCTCAGCCTCCCAAGTAGCTGGGATTATAGGAATGAGCCAACACGCCCTGCTAATTTTGTATTTTTAGTAGAGACAGGGCTTCTCCATGTTGGTCAGGTTGGTCTCAAACTCCTGACCTCAGGTGATCCACCCACCTTGCCCTCCCAAAGTGCTGGGATTACAGGCGTGAGCCACCAGACCCGGCTATTATCACATTTCTAACGAGCTCCAGGGAATGTCCTGGTCACATTTTGAGTGGCAGGGATATAGAACGCAGAAAGGATTCTGTCGATTCTGTCATTGCTCTTATAAAAACCTTTCCCAGATGTCCCCAAGAGAATGTTCATACGCCTTAACTTGGCATCATTCATTCATTCAACAAACACTCCTAAGGGCACCTGTTCTGTGCCTTGTGCGCAGTGCTGGGGACACAGCAGTAACTAGGCCCTGTCCTCACAGGGTTCACAGCCCCATGGGAGAGCCATATCACCATGACAATTGCACATTTAATGATTTAATTATGGTTCATTCATTCCACAGATACTGAACGTTGTGTGCCAGGCATTGTTCTAAGTGTTGGGGGAATGGCAGCAAGAAGCAGCTTTGAGCTTCTGTTTTGGTGCAGAAGATTGAACAGTAAACAAACATAGAATGTCGGGTGGTGATGGTGCTACTGAGACAAACGGGAGGGTAAGGAGTGAGGAGAGGGAGTTGTTGGTGTGGTCAAGAAAGCCTTTTGGAGGACGTAACATTTGAGCGGAGACCTGAGGGAGGGGAGGGAGTGAGCCATGGGGAGAATGCCTAGAAACGTTTTTTTTTGTTTTGTTTTGTTTTGGTTTGGTTTCTTGAGAGGGAGTCTCATTCTGTCCCCAGGCTGGAGTGCAGTGGCGCGATTTCTGCTCACTGCAACCTCCCCTCCCAGGTTCAAGGGATTCTCCCACCTCAGCCTCCTGAGCAGCTGGGACTACAGGCGCCCGCCACCATGCCTAGCTAATTTTGTGTATTTTTTGTAGAGATGGGGTTTCACCATGTTGGCCAGGCTGGCCTCGAACTCCTGACCTCAACTGATCCACCTGTCTTGGCCTCCCAAAGTGCTGGGATTACAGGCGTGAGCCACCTCGCCTGGCCAAAAGAGTACTTTTGGTAAAGGGAACAGGCAATGTGAATGCTGTGACCTGGAGCTGGACAGCTGGACAGGATCTGACCTGGAGCAGGGACAGGTCACCTGCTCAGGAAACCGCAGGGAGACCAGCATGACGGTGATTGAGGGAGCCAGGGCGAGAGGGTGGGAGATGGCGGCAGAGAGCAAATGGGCAGATCTCCTAGGGCCTGGGTGGGCCATGGTGAAGACTTCTACATTCACCCTGAGTGAGGCGGGAGCCCTGGGAGGCTTCCGAGCAGAGGAGGGACATTCTGAGCGGAGGAGGGACGTGAGCTGGCTTAGTGTTAAAAGAGCAACAGTGGTGTCAATCTCTGAAGCACCCACAAGATACTCTGTAATGGGGGGAGCCGGGGAAGGAACAAGCCAATGACATTAGATGAGTCAGAGTCAAATTCTGAGGGTCATGGAGTAAGTGGGCTCTTCCTGGAAGGGCTGCAGACATCAGCATGACTCTGGGATGTTTAGGAATCTTGAAAATCGCTCCTTTCCCCCAAGCCCTTCCACTGTCTCTGAACCCTGCATGTGATCCATATGTGTTCACTATCACTTTCACATTAAAGGGTTTCTGGGGCCGGGGGGCCGGTCGCGGTGGCACACACCTGTAATCCCAACACTTTGGGAGGCTGAGGTAGCCAATGACTTGAGGTCAGGAGTTCGAGACCAACCTGGCCAATATGGTGAAACCCCATTTCTGCTAAAAATACAAAAATTAGCAGGGTGTGGCGGCGAATGCCTGTAGTCCCAGCTACTCTGGAGGCTGAGGCAGGAGAATCATTTGAACCGGGGAGGCGGAGGTTGCAGTGAGCTGAGATTGCACCACTGCACTCCAGCCTGGGCGACAGAGTGAGACTCCACCTCAAAAGAAAAGGTGTGTGTAGGGGGTTGGGCTGCAGTTCTCCAGCTCTTTGGGAGGAAGGCAGGGACCCCAAGGTTCTGGCAAAGAGGTAGGGGGTGTAGAACCAGAGGGTGTAGAACAAGACCTGCAGTGGGGGACAGGGGAGTCCCCCAGCTCAGGATTCGCTGTCCGCGGTGGTGGGGCACCCAGCAGGGTGGGCTGACCTGCTCCGAGCCCAGCTTGGCTACCATGCCAGCTGTGTGACCTTCGGCGGTCAGGATTCTGCCGTCCTCCGAGCCTTGGTTTCCTTTTCTGTGGAATGGGCTAAGAATAGTCTTTACCTCCTGGTGCTGTGGTAAGGACTGAATTGATACAGGGGAAGCACCCAGAGGCACAGCGAAAACAATGACAGCTAGTGATACTCATATATTAATATTAGAATCTTAGGGTCCTAGAGTTGTGGGATGGGAGACATTTACACGTAAGGGATAAAGAATGTGGAGATTGTAGCACCATCTTTTTTTTTTTTTTTTTTTTTTGAGACAGGGTCTTGTTCTATCGTCCAGGGCGCAGTGCAGTTGCACAGTCCCAGCTCACTGCAGCCTCGACCTCCCAGGCTCAAGCGATCCTCCCACCTCAGCCTCTTGAGCAACTGGGACTACAGGCATGTGCTATCACACCTGGCTAATTTTTATACTTTTGTAGAGATAGGGTTTTGCCATGTTGCCCAGGCTGGTCTTGAACTCCTGGACTCAAGCAATCCACCAGCCTTGGGCTTCCAAAGTGTTGGGACTGCAGGGGTGATCCACCGTGTACATCCTGCAGCGTTGTCTTTACCAAACAATTAATCCAAAGATTTAGCACCATCTTTACCAAACAATTAAACTGGGCATCACAATAATGGATGAGTAGACATCACGTTCCTCCTGATACAATGCACCCAGGGGGATAGAGCATTGCTTCCATGGGATTCCTGCCAAAAGTGCAGGACTCTAATCATCAGGAAGCATAAGACAAACCCAGACTGAGAATCATTCTGGTAACTGACCTATCATCCTCTAAAGCATCAGGTCACAAAAGTCACGGGAAGGCTGAGAAACGGATCCAGACAAGGAAATGCAATGTGTGGTTCTGGATCAAGTGGGAAGAGAGGGGAGGAGTGAAAACACAGCTGCCAAGGACATTACAGGGATGACTGGAGAAATGCAAACACAGGGTGTGTATCACTCAACGAATATTGAGTTAACAGTACCAATTCAGCATTAGATTTCTTGAGTGAGACCACAGCATTGTGATTAGGTAGGAGAACACCATTATTCTTAAAAGATGCATGCTCAGGCCAGGCGCAGAGGCTCATGCCTGTAATCCCTGCACTTTGGGAGGCTGAGGTGGGTGGGTCACCTGAGGTCAGGAGTTCGAGAGCAGCCTGGCCAACATAATGAAACCCCGTCTCTACTAAAAATACAAAAAATTAGCTGGGCATGGTGGCGTGCACCTACAATGCCAGCTACTCAGGAGGCTGAGGCAGGAGAATCACTTGCACCCAGGAGGTGGAGGCTGTAGTCAGCTGAGATGGCACCACTGCACTCCAGCCTGGACAACAGGAGCAGAACTTTGTCTCAAACAAACAAAAAAGCATGCTCAAGTATTTAGGCATGAAGGTCATGGTATTTGCAACTCACTGTCACAGAGTGCCACAATTATTGTTGTTACTATTTGATTATTATTTTGAGACAGAGTCTCGCTCTGTCACCCAGGCTGGAGTGCAGTGACACAATCTTGGCTCCCTGCAACCTTTGCCTCCTCAGCTCAAGGGATTCCCCGATCTCAGCGCCCCCCTCCGAGTAGCTGGGACTACAGGCACACGCCACCATGCCCAGCTAATTTGTTTTTTTGTTTGTTTGTTTTTTTTGAGACAGAGTCTCTGTCTCCCAGGCTGCAGTGCAGTGGTGTGATCTCGGATTACAGGCATGCGCCACCACGCCTGGTTAAATCTTGCATTTTTAGTAGACACAGGGTTTTGCCATGTTGGCCAGGCTGGTCTCAAACTCCTGACCTCAGGTTTGAGTTGATTCATCTGCCTTGGCCTCCCAAAGTGTGGGATGACAGGCGTGAACCTCTGTGCCCAGTCTCCAATGATTAACATTATTAAATATTAGAGAGAATAAAAGCAAACAGGATAACATGTGAACAATTGGTGAGCGTGGAGAAGGTGATATGACAGTTCATCAAACTGTTCGTGCAGCCCTGCTGTAGGTGTGAAGTTTTTCAAAATAAAATGTCCAGTGCGGCGGTTGTAGTCACAGCTACTTGGGAGGGCAAGGCAGGATGATCACTTGAGCCCAGGACTTTGAGTCCAGTCAGAGCAGCATAGCAAGACCCTGTGTCTAAGAAAAAAAGGGTTTGGCTTAGCTGAGCATGGTGGCACACACCTGTAATCCCAGCGACTCGGGAGGCTGAGGCAGGAGAATCACCTGAACCCAGGAAGTGGAGGCTGCAGTAAACCAAGATGGCACCACTGCACTCCAGCCTGGGCAACAGAAGGAGACTCTGTGCCAAAAGAAAAAAAAAAGAGTTTGGGCCAGGCACAGTGGCTCACACCTGTAATCCCAGCACTTTGGGAGGCCGAGGCGGGTGGATCACCTGAGGTCAGGAGTTCGAGACCAGCCTGACCAATGTAATTAAACCCCATCTCTAGTAAAAATACAAAAAAATTAGCTGGGTGTGATGGCAGGCGCCTGTAATCCCAGCTACTTGGGAGGCTGAGGCAGGAGAATCGCTTGAACTGGGAGGCGGAGGTCGCGACGAGATTGCACCACGGCACTCCAGTCTGCGTGACAAGAGCAAAAGTCTGACTCCAAAAAAAGAAAAAAGAAAAAAGAAAAAGAAATAAAGAGAAAGAGAGAGAGAAAAAAAGTCGAGAGAAAGAGAGAAAGAAGATGACGGGGGGGGGGCGTGGGGGGGGCGGGGATGGGACGGGATGGGAGGGGAGAGCCAACTGGCCCCAGGAAGAGAATGGTTAAGGGATGAGGGATTGGCTGCTGGTTGGCGGCTGAACCAAGGATCTAGGAAGGGTTCAGCCTCAGCTGTAGCCCAGGGAGAAGATTAAAGGGGATGTGCCAGGCTATTAAGCATGTAGAACCTCTGAAAAGCTCAGCCACTGGTACTCTTTCTCTCTGTCTCCCGATTTATTTTTCTTCACAGCTCCTATCACTACCTGGCATTTTAATGTATTGATGTTTACTTCCTAATGTCTTGTCTTTCCCAGGAGAATGCGAGCTCCATTTGGGCAGGGACTTATGAGTTCTGTTCAGTGACAGATCTGGTTTATCTGTTTCTTGCACATAGTAGACACATGATAAATGTCATTATGGGAAAGGGGAGACTTGTGCATGAATTAACAACACGTACTGTTCAAAGCATTAAGTAGGCTGGTGAAAATCATTTAAAAGAACATACTGTAAAGCTATAAATCTTAAAAGAGTGTGGCATTGACAGAAGAACTACAAATAGATGAAGAATTTTGCCAGCCACATGAGGACAGAGATCTGATCTATCTTGGTTATTGTTCTAGGTTAATCCTTTAAATAAAGGCATCTGCCACACAGTAGGTGCTCAGGAGGAACTGCTTAATTCGAGAATATCACAGATCTGCAAGGAGAGGGGTAAGGACAGGTACTGGGATTGTGAGATATGGTAGAGGGTGATGGGTGGGTTGCTTTATGGGAGAACCAAAGGCCTTTAGCCATTGTCTCTCTCCTCCTGTCCTATTTTATTTTCCTCCTTAGGACTTACTGCCACTTCAAGTTTTTATATGCTTAGTAGTTTATATCCTCTTTGCAATTTGAGGGAAGGGACCTCAGCTGTCTAGTTCCCCATGGTATACCCACTGGCATATAGTATGTGGTCAATAAGTATTTTTACTTCAGTAATGGTGGGAGAAGGCTTGTTCTACCAGGTAGCAATACACATATTGGAGCTCTAATAATTAAAACAGTGTGGCATCAACACAAAACCACAGACAGACAAAGAATGCAGGAGGAGGGGTGTGGAGACTGAGAGTTTGTCTCATCATATGCACTGAGTGCCTGGGGGCAGCAGCTGGCACATGGTAGGTGCCCACTAAACGTTAATGTTCTATGCACATGAGGAGACATCTGTTTTACCAGACAATAAAACATAGAACATGGCTAGGAGATGGCTCACACTTGTAACCCCAGCACTCTGGAAGGCTAAGACAGGTGGATCACTTGAGGCCAGGAGTTTGAGACCAGTCTGGCCAACATGGCAAAACCCCATCTCTACTAAAAGTACAAAACTCAGCCAGGCATGGTGGCACATGCCTATAATCCCAGCAACTCAAGGGGCTGAGGCACGAGAATCGCTTGAACTCGGGAGGCCGAGGTTGCTGTGAGCCGAGATCGGGCCACTCACTCCAGCCCGGGCAACATGGTGAGACTCTGTTTCCAACAAACAAACATAAGAAGACCCAGAGGCAGACGATGAAGGCGGGAGGGGTAGCCTTCCGACAGCCATGCTGTCTGGACCAGTGATGTGTGCCCAAGGTCTAGAACAGGGACTGGCACAGAGCAAGCTCTCAGGAATGAATGAATGAGTGAATGAGTGATGAATGAATGAGCGAACGAATCATGAATGAAAGAATGAATAAATGAGGGAATGAATGAGAGAATCAGGGAGGGAGCGAGGGAGCAAATGAATCCTGCAAGAAGCAGTCGTGGGGGGGCCCTGAGCCTGGAGGCCGCCGCACATCGGGACTCACGGCCCCGCCCCGCCCGCGCCCCCTCCGCTCCCACCTGTACTCGTAGTCGGAGCCCGCCTTGGCCGAGCCGTCCTCCGTGCGGTAGTCCACGTAGAAGGTGCTGTTGCCCTCGCCGCCCTGGCACGTGACGGACAGCAGCACGGAGCCGCAGTTCTCCAGGCAGTGGTAGAGGCTGGGCTCGAAGAAGATGCGGCTGGCGCCGTCGTCCTCGTCCTCGCCCGCGCCCTCGGCCGGGGCCGCCCTGCGCGAGGCGTCGGCCGCGTGTCTGCGGAGCACGTTGCCCGCGCCGGTCATGAGCCGCGTGGCCTGGATGCGGTAGAAGGCGCGGCTCTTCTGCTGGTGCAGCAGCGCGTAGTAGTTGGCGATGCCCACCAGCTGCTCCAGGTCCTTGTCCGGGTGCTTCTGCTTCAGGTCCTTGAGGATCTGGATGACCTCGCGGCGGCTGGCGTCCAGCTCGCGCGCCTCGGCGGGGCCCGCGCCCAGCGCGCCCAGCTCGCCCCCCGGGGCCTCGGCGGCGCCCACGAACGTGCCGTCCAGCTCGATGCTCTTCGGGGGGTCGCCCTCGGCGCCGATGATGATGCCGCTGCGCGGGTCGGTGCGGTAGCGCTTGTACACGTACTTGTAGAACAGCAGCCGCTTGTCGGCCATCCAGGCGAACACCACGCACACCGGGAAGAAGACCAGCGTCAGCAGCGCCTCCCACACCTGCGGGCGGCGGGCGTCAGGCGGGAGGCGGCCTGGGCTGTGCCCCCTGCGCCGCCGCTCCCGGCCGCTCCCCATGCCCCGACCCCCGGCTCTCCCCACCCCCCGTCTGTCCACCCCCCCTGCCTCTCCCCAGTCTCGTTCTCTTCCACTTCTGTCTCCCTCTCCTTCCCCATCTCTGTGTCCTTCTGTCTCTGACCCTCCCGTTTTGTCTCTGTCTCTGCGCATCTCTCTCTCTCCCTCGCCTTCCCCCATCTCCGTCTTGTTCTCCCTCTGTCCCTCCCTTTTCGTCTGTGTCTCTGTTTGGCTCTCGCCTCTCCCCATGTCTGGACATGTCTCCACCTCCTTCTTTATACCTTTTGGTAGGTATCCATCCCGTCCCTTGGGAGTTTCTCTCTCTCAGTATCTGTGCCTCTCCAGGGCCACTTTTTCCCTATTCCAGTCTCCGTTTCTCTCTCCTTTCCCCGTCCTTCTCTTATTTTCCATGTCTCTCTTGTCTCTGTTCACCTCTGCCTCTCTCCATCCCTCTCTCCCCATCTCTCTCCCTCCGTCTCTCTCTCCCCATCACTCTCTCATTTCTCCCACCCCTTTCCAGCTCACTCTGTCTGCGACCCTCCCTGTCTGCGCTCACCTCACCTCGGCCTCTCCCCGTCTCTCCCCCACGCCTTCCTCCCATCTCTGTTCACCTCTGTCCTCCCTTTTGTCTCTGGCCTCTCCCCATCCCCTATGTTTCTCGCTCTCCATCTCGTTCTGTCTCTCTTTCCCTGTTGGCCTCTCTCCGTGGCGGTGTGTGCCGCTCTCTTTCTCTCCTGGCCTCTGTTTCGGTGGTTTTCTTAGCCTTTCCTCCTCCTGTTTCTCTCTTCCTGGCTCCCTCTTTTCCTGTTGCCTTGGTCTCCTCTCCACATCCTTCTTTCAGCAGATACCCATCTTCCTCCCGTGTGAGTTTCTTTCTCTTTCTTTATCAATATCTGTGTTTCTCCAGAGCTACCTTTCCCTCTGTTTCCTGCCCTATCACTCTCCCTATCTGTGTGTGTGCATGTGTGTGGGTGTGTGTGCATGTGTGTCTACACATGTGTGTGTGTGCACGTCCGCATGTGTGTGCATGTGTCCGTGTGCATGTGAGCATGTGTATGTGTTCTCTTTCTCTCCTGGTCTCCTCATTCATCCATCTATCCACTTTTTACACGCTGAGAACCACGCCTGGCTGCCCAGGTGCCAGGAACCCAGACATCCTCAGCCACTGCCAAGCAACAGACACATCCCCACGCTGTGGTCCCAGCCGCTGTCAAGGGACAGAGCCTGTGTGTCTTCTGGCCTCTCCCTCCCTCCATCTTTTTTCTGCCTGCTGCATCTCTCCGCAGTCACCTGGGGATGTCTCCGCTTCTCCAAACTTTGCCCATCGTCCAAGACCTGCTCTCCATTCACCCAAATGCCCACAATTCCTCACCCACACCCCCCTCCAGTGCCTCCTTAGCCTTTGCCTGGCCCTCAGGGACAGGGCTCTGCCTCTAACAGAGACGCACATGCGGATCATCTGCCTCATAAAGCCAGCTCCCATGCACACCCAGGGCAGCTCTGAGTTGAGAGCCTGCTTTACAATGAGATGGCTGTCTCGTCTCTTGGTCTATAAAATGGGGACATTTCCAAGACTGAGCACGTGCATCCCTAGTGCACAGCATTCTCAGTTTCTGACACACGGAAAAGACTCAAGATGTGAAACTGACATTGCCCAGCTGAGCGCGACGGCTCATGCCCGTAGTCCCAGCACTTTGGGAAGCTGAGGCGGATGGATCACCTGAGGCCAGGAGTTCGAGACCAGCCTGGCCAGCACAGTGAAACTCCCTCTCCACTAAAAATACAAATTAGCCAGGTGTGGTGGTATGTGTCTGTAATCCCAGGTACACGGGAGGCTGAGGCAGGAGAACTGCTTGAACCCAGGAGTCGGAGGTTGCAGTGAGCCGAGATCACGCCATGGCACTCCAGCCTGGGTGACAGAGTGAGACTCCATCTCAAAGGGGGAAAAAAAAGAAAAAAAAGAAGCTTGCCATCATTATTATTTAGTGCTGTTATCCTGGCTCACAGGCCCAGGCTCAGTCTGCTGGTGGGCCGCCACAGGCCACGGCACCTGAAAAGCATCTGCCAAGACTCAAGGGTATGCCTTGAAGATACTCATGGAAAGACTCAAATGTTACCTTTCTCATCAAAGATGAAGAAGAAAAGAGTAAAGAGTATTCACAATCTGAAAGCCCCAAAAGCCGGGCATGGCGGCTCACGCCTATAATCCCAGCACTTTGGGAGGCCGAGGTGGGCGGGTCTCTTGAGCTCAGGACTTTGAGACCAGCCTGGCCAACACGGTGAAATCCCGTCTCTACTAAAAATACAAAAATTATCCAGGCGTGGTGGTGTGTGCCCGTCATCCCAGCTACTCGGGAGGCTGAACAGAAGAATCGCTTGAATCTGGGAGGCAGAGGTTGCAGTGAGCTGAGATCGTGCCACTGCACGCCAGCCTGGGGGACAGAGCGAACTCTGTCTTGAAAAAAAAAAAGAAGGCCCCCGAAGTACCTTAAAAATGAGCCTGGTAAGAAAAACATCTAAGCTGCAGTGGCCACACCCTGCCGTCGACGTGTTTACTGATGGCTCAGGGAACAGGCAAGTCTTGCAAATAGTAAAACTGCATGAAGCCAACAGGCAGATTTGGGAAAAAAAGCTGAATGTTCAGCGCAAGCTGTGAAATGAACTCTCTGCCTTGTATTAATTGAACCTACCACTATGTATATTGCAAGGGAGTCTCTATTCATCAGAAGACAATCCCAAACCCCTAAGATTTTCCTTCCTCCCACAGGTAAATAAAACGTGTTTCTGGCCGGTTTGCAATGTCTTTCTAGAACACCACATGAAATGTGCCCAGCCTGGGAAGGCACTGTGCCATTTTTAGGTCTCAGCGGAGCACGTGCACCCCTGAGATAGAGTATTGGAAATCTGAGGGTGTTTATGGGCTTCTGTGATAACGGGGGAGGGGACATGGTCTTGGCCTTTCCTGGCCTGATGACATCCAGCAACTCATGGGACGGTCCCACACAATAGAGAAATGTCCCATATGCCAGCTCATTTCAGAACCTGTCACTAACATTCTTATCCCTGAAAACTCTGTTGATGACAGTTAGCATTTATAATTATGTTTTATGTGTATCTTTTTTTTTTTTTTTTTTGAGACAGTTTTGCTCTAGTTGCCCAGGCTGGAGTGCAATGGTGCGATCTCGGCTCACTGCAACCTCCGCCTCCCAGGTTCAAATGATTCTCCTGTCTCAGCCTGCCGAGTAGCTGGGATTACAGGCATGCACCACCACGCCTGACTAATTTTGTATTTTTAGTAGAAATGGGGTTTCTCCATGTTGGTCAGGGTGGTCTCAAACTCCCGACCTCAGGTGATCTGCTCACCTCGGCCTCCCAAAGCGCTGGGATTACAGGCATGAGACATTGCACCTAGCCTGTGTATATATATATTTTAATTTATTTCTTTTTTTTTTTTTTGAGACGGCGTCTCACTCTGTTGCCCAGGCTGGAGTGCAGTGGCCTGATCTCAGGTCACTGCAACCTCCACCTCCCAGGTTCAAGTGAATCTCCTGCCTCAGCCCCCAAGTAGCTAGAATCACAGGTGCCCAGCTAAGGTTTGTATTTTTAGTAGAGATGGGGTTTCACCATGTTAGTCAGGCTGGTTTTGAACTTATGACCTTAGGTGATCCTCCTGACTCAGCCTCCCAAAGTGCTGGGATTACAGGCATGAGCCACCATGCCCAGCCAATTTTTTAATTTTTTGAGACAGGGTCTGGTTCTGTCACCCAGGCTGGAGTGCAGTGGTGCGACCTTGGCCCCATGTAACCTCTACCTCCCAGGTTCAAGCCATCTTCCTGCCTCAGTTTCCTGAGTAGCTGAGACTACAGGCAGGCCCATCACTCCAGGCTAATTTTTGTATTTTTTGTAGAGACTGGGTTTCGCCACATTGCCCAGGCTGGTCTTGAACTCCTGGGTTCAAGTGATCCACCTGCCTTGGCCTCCCAAAGTGCTGTGATTACAGGTGTGAGCCACCGCACCCGGCCTTAACTATATTTTATATGAAGTATTTTCCTGTATGGCTTCACATACTCCAGATACACTTGTTTTAAATCTCGTGGCTACCCGCTCCTCTGCCTAGACTTCTTGCATGAAATGGTTTCTGATCTTTTTCTTTCTCTGAAGCCCAGCTTATTCCTTATAAATAGGTGCCTGCATCTGGCTCCCTTGTCGTGAGGGTAGTTGTGATGAAACATTTCCGCCTGGAAATGCAGATTGTTCTGTTAGAAACCTTTTCTTTAGTCTGGGCACGGTGGCTTATGTCTGTAATCCCAGCACTTTGGGAGGCCGAGGCTTGAGGCTGGGAGTTTGAGACCAGCCTGGCCAACATGGCAAAACCCCGTCTCTACTGAAAATATAACAATTAGCTGGGTGTGGTGGCATGCACCTGTAGTCCCAGCCACTCAGGAGGCTGAGCAGGACGCTTGAACCCCGGAGGCAGAGATCGCAGTGAGCCAAGGTCACGCCACTGCACTCCAGCCTGGCTGAGAGAGCAAGACTCCATCTCAAAAAAAAAAAAAAAAAAAGAAAGAAAAAGAAATCTTTTCTTTGTAACACAGTTTAGACATTATACTGAATCTTTGGGAAGCAAACACATAGGCCAGTTTGTTAATTAATAGCAAACATTCCCTCTGTTCCAGACAGACTGTTCTAAGACTTTCCACACAGAGCAATTGAGTTAATCCTCATGGCAGCCCTAAGCAGTCAGCACTCTCAGGGTCCCCATTTTACAGGAGGGGAAACTGAGGCATGGAGAAGGTAAGAAACCTGCTCTAGGTCACAGAGTCAAGGCAGAGGTGGGGTCTGAACCCGGATCTCCAGCTTCAGGTGCATGGACCAAACTCTGAGGCTAGAAGATCTCTCTTCCATTGCCTAAGAATTTCACATCAGCAGAAATTAAGGGGATGTAACAAAGTATCTGCTATATTCTGATACCTTTCTTTCTTTTTCTTTCTCTCTTTCCTTCCCTCCTTCCCTTCTTCTTTCTCCCTTTCTTTCTTTCTTTTTCTAACCTTTCCTTTCTTCTTTTCCTTTTCTCTCCTGGAGTCTAACTCTGTCACCCAGGCTGGAGTACAGTGGTGCCATCTTGGCTCACTGCAACCTCCACCTCCCAGGTTCAAGCGATTCTCCTGCCTCAGCCTCCCAAGTAGCTGGGATTACAGGCGCATACCACCACACCCGGCTAATTTTTGTATTTTTACTAGAGATGGGGTTTCACCATGTTGGCCAGGGTGGTCTCGAACTCCTGACCTCAAGTGATCTGCCTGCCTCGACCTCTCAAAGTGCTGGGATTACAGGCATGAGTCACCACACCTGGCCTCAAAGGCCTTTTTGAAAGCCGAAGTCAGGACACCATTCGTTTTAACAGCACTTTAAACCGTATGATATATCGCTGCACACTGTCCACCATGGCAGATGGGAACTTCTCTCCTCTTTCTCTCTCCTCTTTCTGAGCCCCGTCTTCTGGTGCCACTCTCCTCTCCTCTCCTCGCTGTGGCTTCTGATCCCTCCATTACATATCCTCCTCCTTCATATAAAATCCACAAAGCAATTTTCTATCTCTAGCTTCAGATCCTTCCTGGGAAGAAACTGTAACTGGCAGAAACCTGACAGATAGGCAAAAATAGATTACACACATGTGTGAATGAGTTCTGGACACCCACAAATAAATTATGCATGTGTGTGACTGAATTAGGCCAGGCCCATAAATAAATTATGCAAATGGAGGAGGCAGTCATGGGGCTGTGGGAAATACTTCAGGCGAACGATCTGGAGGAAGACTACGCCGTATGCAGGTGAAGGCACGGGGCGAGGGAAAGGCTAATGATTACGAGAATATAGGTGTAAATTATGCAGCTGTGGGTCTAAATTTTGTCTCCAGACTGGAATAAATTATGCAAAGCGTCCACCAGGCTTATATCGATGTTGGGTTGGATGGGAGCATACATTACACTGAAGTGGCATAAATTATCCCAACATCAGAAATTGACGATGAATAATGAATGAATGATGCAAACCGTGATTACATATCTGGCAAATAGCTAAATTATGCAGATGTGGGTATGTATCTAGGAGAGCCTGGGGATAAATGATGCAAACTGCATCAAGTTACTCAAGCCAATTAGCAATGTCAGACAACACAAGGCTGGATTATAGACAAGGGTAGTATGAATTATGCGAATAGAGGATGTCTTCCTGCAAAAGTGGGAATAAATTATGCAAAAGGTAGGGAGTGTAGGAAAGCGTGTGAACATACCTTGCATGCCTTGCACAGATCACAGGGGTTCTGTCAGCACATATAACACCCTTGTGGGAGCTAAAAGGTGCCCCTTCCAAACGAGCTTACTGTTATTTATTTATTTATCTTTTTGAGATGGAGTCTTGCTCTGTCACCCAGGCTGGAGTGCAGTGGTGTGGTCTCGGCTCACTGCAACCTCTGCCTCCAGGGTTCAAGCGATTCTCCAGCCTCAGCCTCCCGAGTAGCTGGGACTACAGGCGTGCGCCACCATGCCCGGCTAATTTTTTATATTTTTAGTAGAGACAGGGTTTCACCATGTTAGTCAGGATGGTCTTGAACTGCTGACCTCTTGATCTGCCCACCTTGGCCTCCCAAAGTGCTGGGGTTATAAGCATGAACCACAGGGCCCGGCCCAAGAATGTACTGTTATTAAGTGCAAAACAGTGCCCTCCTCTGGGCAAATACATGTTTGCTGCACCCTCCAGAGATACGGCTGAGTAGCATCAGCAGGACTCCAGCCCCTCCAGCAGGACTTGCCCCATTTGGCTCAGTCCCCTTGTGCAGCCTGTGACCTGCACAACTGTACCTGGCAGCCCTCTCAGATGTGAGTGTGCATTTCTGCAAACACACTAATCAACACTTCAAGCCAAGAGCCACCTCTCTGGATGCTGTAGACACACATGCACCAAGGAAGCATCCATGGGTCTTTGCTCACCTGGACCACCCCTGGGGAGAAAACAGCAAGGATGAGATAAAGCCAGACGTAAGCGAAGATGCTCCAGGACGCAGTGACGAAGAAGACTCTCAGGTGCTTGATCTTGCGGCTCTCGCCGGCTGGGATGACGTAGATGCACACGGCAATGACCACAAACATGTTGAAGGCAGCGCTGCCCACGATGGTGCCCGGGCCCAGCTCGCCTGCCTGGAAGTTGTGGCCGCAGACCTCAATGACGGACAGCAGGATCTCGGGTGCGGAGGAGCCCAGGGCCATGAGCGTGAGGTTGGACACCGTCTCATTCCAGATGCGAACGGTGCCCACGCTGGTCTCGCCGTTGGCCTTGGTGATGGTGATCTCCTTCTCCTTCGACGTGATGACCTCGATGGCCGCCATGAAGCGGTCGGCGATGATGGACACGCCCAGGAACATGTAGACCATGGCCACGAAGTAGACCACTGCCCGCGCCGCCTTGTCACCCAGCGATGGGTCGTCGGGCTCCCACACGGGAAGCAGCACCCCAGGCTGGCAGCGGTAGGAGCCCTGGCAGCCCCCTGTGCTGGTGTCGCTGTCATTGGCCAGGGGAGGTGGCAGGGAGGGGGTTGGGGTGGCTGCCCCGGAGCATGGGGGAGCCGCCAGGAGGAGCGCGACCCCCACCAAGGCCAGGGGAGCCATGGGGGGCGGTGGGGTCCTATGGGGGAGAGGAGGAGGAGGTCTGGGTGAGGGGAGCAAACCCCTTTCTGTCACATAAAGGTCAAAGCTCATTGGGGGAGGAGGGTTGGGGTAGAAGCTGAGGACCAGTGCAGGGAGGATGGGGACAGAGGGTGACAAAGACACAGACAGAGAGAGACACAGAGACTGCCGGACAGACCCAGAGAGAGAGAGCTGAGATGGCACTACTGTATGCCAGCCTGGGTGACAGAGTGAGACGTCATCTCAAAAACAAAGAAAAAGGAATGTTCAGAGCAGCTTTATTTATAATAGCATCAATATTTTACTTTATTTTTTTGAGACAGAGTCTCATACTGTCTACCAGGCTGGAGCGCAGCGGAGCAATCCTGGCTCACTGCAGCTTCCGCCTTCCAGGTTCAAGCAATTCTCCTGCCTCAGCCTCCTGAGTAGCTGGGATGACAGGCATCGGCCACCACGCCCAGCTAATTTTTGTATCTTTAGTAGAGATGGGGTTTCACCATGTTGGCCAGGCTGGTCTCAAACTCCTGACCTTGTGATTCGCCTACCTCGGTCTCCCAAAGTGCTAGGATTACAGATGTAAGCCACCATGCCCAGCCGATAGCATCGATCTTGAAACAACCCAGAGGCCTATCAGCAGTAAAATGGAGAAATACATTTGGAGGAATCACCCAGTGGAATATTATAGAGCACTGAAAAGGGAGCGAATTATTTGCTGCTGCACCCGCCACACAGATGAAACTCACAGATATCACAGTGGCTGAACGAAGCCAGGAAGAAAAGCACACAGACTGTAAAATTCACTGTGAGAGGTAGGGAGGAGGCACCCTGGGTTTGGAGGAGATTCTAATGGTCTCCAGCTGGGCCCTTTGAGAGCTCTTGCTCAGGATTTGGGCTGTGGCAGTGTTGGGGTGTGTGTCTGTCTATTGCAAGTGGGGCTGGGGAGGGGCTTCTGGAGGGTCTCATTCATGTCCCTCCCCAAGGTGGCAGCAGGCGTCAGTCTCTCCAGCATTCCTGTGTCTGATCTGAGCTTTTTCCCAGGCTCTGTAAGTTTCACAGTTTCTTAGGGGCTGTGGCATCCAAGGTCCTGTGCTGGGCTTCCTGTCCCATTAGCGGGTGTGGGGGCTCTCCTGTTTCATTATTTCTCTCCCTGCCTCTGGTGCTGGGTTTCAGGGGCTATTCCCGTGTCTTATCTGGGTTTCCTTTTAAAACACAAATTGCCAGACACGGTGGCTCACACCTGTAATCCCAGCACTTTGAGAGGCCGAGGCGGGTGGATCACTTGAGGTCAGGAGTTTGGGACCAGCCTGGGCAACATGGTGAAACCCCCTCTCTACTAAAAATAAAAAAAAAAAAAATTAGCCAGGCATGGTGGTGTGTGCCTGTAGACTCAGCTACTCAGGAGGCTGAGGCAGGAGAATCGCTTGAACCCAGAAGGTGGAGGTAGAGGTTGCAGTGAGCCAAGATTGCGCCACAGCACTCCAGCTTGGACAACAGAGCGAGACTCAGTATCAACAACAACAAAAACCAAACAATAAAAAGCCCATAAATCAGCTCACATCCTCCCTCTGCTGTGCAGAACCCTCCGTGGCTCCCATATCACTCAGAGCACCAGTGTTCTCTCCAGGACCCGTGAGGCCCTGCACGGTCTGGCCCGAATCCCTTTCTGGCATCTTTTCCTGCACTCCTCGCCTGACCCCGTCTACCTCCGCCACCCTCTCCTCCTCAGCCTCACCAAACAAGCTTCTGCCTTGGAGTCCTGGCACCTGCTGTTCCCCCTTCCTCAGACACACTTCTCTCTATGTATTTATTTTTGAGACAGGGTCTCACTGTCACCTAGACCAGAATGCAGTGGCACGATCACAGCTCACTGCAGCCTCGACCTCCAGGGCTCAAGGGATCCTCCCTCCTCAGCTTTCCAAGTAGCTGGAACTACAGGCATGCACCACCGCCAGGCCCAGCGAATTTTCTGTAGAGCTGGGAGTCTCTCTGTTGCCCAGGCTGCTTGAGCTCCTGGGTTCAAGCGCTCCTCCCGCCTTGGCCTCCCAAAGTGCTGGGATCACAGGCGCGTGCTGCCGCGGCCCACTCTTCTCCACAAATCCGCTACCCTTGCTCCCTCCTCCCTTTCAGGTTTCCACTCTGATGTCACCTTCCCCAAACACCCTATCCAAAATGACACCCTCCCTCTTTGGGGAGCGCCCCTCCACTCCACAGGTGAGAGGGCCAAGGTGCAAAGAGGTTACAGAAGCAGCACCCACTCTGGTCCCAGGTCGCCTCTCCAAGAGTGGTCCTGACTCTGGGCTCCTCCGACCCACCCTCGCGTTGCCATGGTAACCCAGCATCAAAACAGGAGGGAGGGAGAGAAGAACGGAGGTGTCCTGGGAGCCTCCACCCTCCCAGACCCCTCTGCCACCAGCCTCTTCTCCCAGGGACTTTCATTTGCCTGAAAAGTTCTTCTGTGAGTCTAACTCACAGCCTGTCCCCAACTCACACCCACGTACCCACGGGCTGGGAGCTGGCTCCTCTGGGGGAGGGAGGCAGCATGTTGGCAGAACTTCCCAAGAAGGAGAGAGCAAGCGAGGAGCATGCCTGTGTGCCAGTGTGTGTGTGTGTGTGTGTAAGCGCGTGCATGTGTGTGTGCAGGGGCGGGGGAGAGGGGTGATTCTTAAAGGGCCACCACACAATTAGCCCCCTTGGCAAGGCCCCCTAATGATACGTCTAATTAGCAGCCCCCTAATTAGCAGCAACTTAGGCATAATTACAAGCCCACCAGGATCCAAAGGAAAGACTCATGTTCCCGTCTCCCTCCACCTCCCCGGCTTTCGGGAGAAACAGGGGCCAGGAATGGAGAATTCTTCTAAAGCATCGAACCAAATCCTGTTCTCTCTGGAGGGAGCCTCGGCCTGGGAAGTCCTCCCTCGGGTTTAACCACCTGTCCCTCTGGTTGCAGTCCTCTAGGGAGATCAGGGCCAGGTGATGGGGGTTCCCATGTCCACCCTCCTAGCCCAGGGGCTGGGTCAAGCACAGCCTAGTGCAAACCCTTTTTCCTGCAAAACCTGGTTTCCTCTCACTGGAGCCTTGGGGGAGGAGCGGTCGGGGAGAGAAAGCACTAGATAAATATTTGTGAAATGAATGACCAAGAAGCTGAGCCCTGTCACTGGGGACCCTGGGCTCCCTCTGCTCCTGGCTCCTGACTCTGCCTCTCCACTCACCAGCAGCCCTGAAATCCAATCTGGTTTTAGAATCTAGGGGCAAAAGGATCAGGTGGAGCCCAGGGTGGGAGCGGGGAGGGCAGATGTCAGGTACCAGCTCCCAGGGCCATCTCTCCCCCTCCTCACGGGCCCTCGGCCAGCTGGGTCAGCGGTGAGCACCCCTGTTCCACCTCACACGCCTCGTGGGTCCTTGGTCAGAAGAGAGGGGCTGCACACCTGGGGGTGGGTGCGGTCTGGCATGCCAGGTAAGCCCTCTCCTGCATGTCCCTCACGCTGCCACCCCACAGTGGGACAGAGGCAGGGTGGTTACCTGACTGTGCTTATGTTGGGTGCTGGCCCTTGCAGGATCAAGGTGGGGACTCAGACTTCTTCTAAACATGCACACTTACTGCCCCAGCATGAGTCCGCTACCTCAAAATGGTCCAGTGTGGGGACCACACCAGAGCTTGGGTGCTCAGGGCTGTGATACACTGATAATAGGTAAACTGAGGTCCATCGGAGGAACAGGGCTCTTAACCTAGTGCTCTTTAAAGCCATCTGAAGCCCCCCACGAGCACTGTCACAGAGGGCTGGGACCTCACCTGCAGCCAGGGACACACACACACACGCGCGCACACTCCAGGGCTCCAGGCACAGCCTCATACATTTTCCTCATCGCTCACTCTCGCCCACCTTCTCCGGGGCCCTCTTCTCCACGGAAAGCAGACAGTATATTGGCCAGGGCCCTCTGAGTGGCCCCCCAAGAGGTGGTGGAGAAGCTTTTGAGATCTACGCCCACTGAGACAGGTGTGAGGCTGGCATGCCAGGAAAGAGATGGAAGTGAGACTGCAGGAAGGACTGGCCCCACCTGACCCAGTAGGCAGTGCCTGCTGCCCGGAGCAGGAAGGGCACTCAGTCATTACCAAAAAGAACGAATGAATCAAGAGCTGGACAAACAGCAAGACGTATGGAAGTTGGACGGTAGGAAGGACCAGTCCAGGTATGCGAGGAGGAACGGTGAGGCTGGACTGAAGGGAGGTCTGGTCTTATCTCTACTCCAAAGGTTACTGGTTAAACTGCTAGAAGGAGGGGGCTCAGAATGCCAGAAACAAGGTGTGTGGGGGGGCGAGCTTGGTTCTCGGGGGATGGCTCGGGTGGGTGCTGGCTGGGAGGACCAGAGAGATGGGGGAGCTCTGCGGAAGTGGCCAGAGGAGTTTGCAGGGCTCCAGGCATGGGGGAAGCCCACTCAGCGCGGAGGCAGGGGGCAGAGAGGGGGTCTTCTTCCTCCAGGTCTCCCTGCCAGGGGCGGAGACAAAGGTGTGTGGGAGGAGGGTGCACTGGCTCCCAGGGAGAGCCAGAGAAGAGGAAAGAGAAACAGACTGATACCCAGAGACAGAGATGGAGACGAGGGGGAGAGAGGAGAGACAGACACGCGGACATGGGAAGAGACAGACACCGAGAAAGCAGAGACAGGGGAGAGACAGAGACACAGAGGGACAGAGATGGCGCAAGAGGAAAGTAGAGAGAAACCCAGGACTCAGAGACAGAGCCCGGGAGAGACTCAGAACAGACCCCAGCACAGAGAGACAGAGACACAGAGGGAGACAGGAGTGAGACGCTGAGACGCGGGGACTCCCAGAGGCGGCCAGACTCTGCTAGACAGAGATCCTGAGAGATGTGGGGAGACAGAAAGATGGGACCGAGACACAGGAAGGCGGGGGCGGAGGTGGAGAGCGCGGGGGGAGGGGGGAAGTGCCCCAGACGGGGTGGGGGCGGGGTGTTCTCGCCCCCCAGGATCCAGGCGCCCCCCCTTCCCAGAACCAGAAGGAGCTGGAGGTGTTGGGGTGGCTGGTGGCACTCCCACCCCACAGAAGGTACCCGTGCCGGGCCAGGCAGCCCCCCACCTCCATAAACCAGCCCAGGGAAACCAGCTCCCGGCTTCCCGAACCGCCCCCACTCCGCGCCTGGGGTAACCCCGTCCTTTTCCCACGCCCCCCACCTCCCCACCAATGGGGTCTCTTACCTGCAGCTACAGCCTGGAGCAGGTCCCCCCAGCACTCGGCTGGCAGTGGTGGGCGACTCCGCCCGAAGGAGAGAGAGAGATTGAGAGAGAGAAAAGCCGGAGACTGAGAGGGAGAGCCCGGAGGAGGGGAGGGAGAGGGGATAGAGGGAGGAGAGGAGGAGAGGGGAGGGACACGGGGGAGGGGGAGTCGGCGAGGGAGCGAGGGAGGAGGGAGGGGGAGGAGCCGGAGAGAGGGGGAGGAGGCGGAGGCTGGCAGGGGGGAGGCCGCGCGGGAGGCGGGGGAGGCCCGGGGAGGGGCCTGGGGAGCGGGGCGGGAGGAGCAGGGAGCCCGAGCCTCCTCCCCAGCCTCCGGGTTCAGCACCAGAGGCAGAGGACAGCAGCGGAGGGCGCGCCTGTGTGTTTCAGAAGCAGCCCCCGCCCCTCCACACACACACACACACGCACGCACAGTCTCCCAGCCCTACAAGGGCCAACAGCTACAAATAGTTACAGACTCACAGAACTAGGGGAGGGCAAGAATGTTTTAGCTGGAGCCAGATCCAAATTCACATACTGTGCCTGCACAGCCTCACAAAGGAGGCAGAAACAACCACAAAGACACCCATTAATAATAATAACAGCCGCTGCCATGCGTACAGGCGGCCCTGACCACGTGCCTGGCTTTGCCATCACATTTTTATTATTTGAGACAGGGTCTCACTCTGTCACCCAGCCTGGAGTGCGGTGGGACGATCTTGGCTCACTGCAGCCTCAACCCCCTGGGCTCAAGCAATGCTCTTGCCTCAGCCTCCCCCATAGCTGGGACTATAGGTGACCGCCACCACCAGGCCAGGCTTTTTTCCTCCATTTTTCCATTTTTTTTTAAGAGACAGCGTCTCACTGTGTTACCCAGGCTGGTCTCCAGCTCCTGGGGTCAAGCAATCCTTCCGCCTCGGCCTCCCAAAGCGCTAGGATTACAGGTGAGAGTCACCGTACCTGGCATGTTCTAATGTTTTTTATACATTCAGGACACATGTTAACACAATCAACCCTCACACCAACCTTGTGAGAGGTAGACGCTATTATGAGCCCCATTCACAGACAGGGAAACCAAGGCACGAGACGGTAAATATGGCTCCGGATTCTACACCCTTAACTGTAGCACCGCACAACTCCCCAGGCTGATGGGGCAAGTCAAGAAGTGACCTGCGGGCCGGGCGCGGTGGCTCATGCCTGCGATCCCAGGACTTTGGGAGGCCGAGGCAGGCTGATCATGAGATCAGGGGTTCAAGACCAGCCTGGACAACATGACAAAACTCCATCTCTACTAAAAATACATACATTAGCTAGGCGTGGTGGCGCACGCCTATAATCCCAGCTACTAGGGAGGCTGAGGCAGGAGAATCGCTTGAACCCAGGAGGTGGAGGTTGCGGTAAGCCAAGATAGTGCCATGGCACTCCAGCCTGGGCAACAGAGCGAGATTCTGTCTCAAAAAAAAAAAAAAAGTGAACTGCAAAGAACCAGGCAGGTGTCCTGGGCTCCCAAAGACACAAACTCACCTGCCCTGCCATGGACTCACACATGAGCACACACCTCTCCAGGGCAAACACCACCACTACACCCACCCCATCCCACTCCCCCCAGGACAGGAGGTGATGGAGTGTGAGCCAGTGTGACGGCTCCTTCTCTGCAGGCAGGCAGTGGGAGGGGACCCTGCTCATGCCACCAGTCCTGCCCGCTGCCAGTCCTGGCTGGACACCGTCAGGCTGCTGCCAGGGGAGGGAGAGAAGCCGGCTCCCTGCAACTTCCCACGCCTGGGCCTGGCTTCTGGGAGAGAGGGTTAAGACAGGGACCAGCAGTTGCTGAGCTCATCACTCCCGTAAACGCTCGGTAGAGAGCTGGTGGCTGGACCTTCCCTGTCAGTGCCGGTGGTGAGACTTTGGGGTGGACCTCCATAGCAGGAGGCAGACAGATGGCCAGAATGACTACATGACTGCCTCTCCCCTGAACCCCCCAGGAAACAGGTGTCCCGCCCAACCCCTGCCCCCAGCCTGGATACGGCCCAGGAATGATCATCCCCCAACCCTGCTGACCCAGATTCTATTCCTGGCCTGCAGTGGAGGGAGGGCAAGACTCCCATCATTCCTGCCCTCCACTGGTCCTACAGAAACAGGCCTCCAATTCCTTCTCCTGGTAATACAGAACGGAACACAGGAGGTTGGACGCAGCATCCCATCACTATGGGAGGCTGAGGTGGGTGGATCACCAGAGGTCAGGAGTTTGAGAGCAGCCTGGCCAACATGGTGAAACCCCTTTTCTACTAAAAATACAAAAAAAGTTAGCCAGGCGTGGTGGTGCACGCTTGTAATCCCAGCTACTCCGGAGAATCACTTGAACCAGGAGGCGGAGGTTAAAGTCAGCCAAGATTGCGCCCACAAGAGTGAGACTCTGTCACACTCACACACACACACGACCACAGGCAAGGGAGCTCCTAGCACCACAGGCTGGGAAAATCAGGCTTGTCTCCCACTCCCTGGTTCCCCAACCCCCACCCCCCACCCAGGGCTTTTTAGATTAGGTCTAACCTTAGCCCTTTCCAGCATGGTCTAGCCTGGGTCTTCTCCCTGGGTCTTGCCTCAGTGCTCCCCACCAGGGACTAAACTCACTTTCCGCTGGGGTTTCACCCAGGGCTCTTGCACAGGGTCTAGCCATAGGAAGTTTTTGTTGGAGTCCAACCTGAGCATTATTCGCAGGGAAGTCTAGCCTCAGACCCTCCACTGCAAACGGACCACTGCTTTCCTACAGCAGCCCTTTCTAGCGGCAAGTTTTCCTCTGAACACTCAAGTTCCTTGCCTTTCTGCTGGGATCTACCCTCAGATCTAGATCTCTCAACAGGGGTCTCATTTCAGCCCTCTGCATTTGGGGTCTCCCCTCAATTCACTAGCTGGGATCTAACCTCGGCTGTTTCCCTTCCATTCCACAGGGGTTTAACATTAGCCTTTCTGCTAAGGTGTCAGCTCACTTCTATTTTACTTATTTTTTTGAGACAGAGTTTTACTCTTCTTGCCCAGGCTGGAGTGCAATGGTACGATCTCTGCTCACCACAAACTCTGCCTCCCAGATCCAAGCAATTCTCCTGACTCAGCCTCCTGAATAGCTGGGATTACAGGCATGCACCACCACACCTGGGTAATTGTTTATTTTTAGTAGAGATGGGGTTTCTCCATGTTGGTCAGGCTGGTCTCATTTCTTTCTCTTCAGGTCTACCCTGGGATCTAACCTCTGACCTGTACCTGTCCCCCAAATCCCTCTCCCTCAATTCCTCTCTGTGAATCCAGCATCCAGCACAGAGTCAGGCATACAGCAGGTGCTCACCAAATGCTTGCTGAACCAAAAAATCAAGACAACTGGGAAATCGACGTTCTTCTGGACGTATAAATAACCATCAAGTGGCCAATTCTCATCGAGAGTGCACAGGGTGGGACAGGATCATCCCCACTTTCAAATAGGGACATTGAGGCACAGAGAGAGAAGTGGGTTAGCTGGGGTCCCAGGGCATAGCTTCACCGCCCTAGGGAGGTCTGGGGAGAGCAACCAGTCTTTCAGGACACTCCCCAGCAGTGGCTGGAAGTGGGCACATCGTGAGTTGCCCCGGGTGTGGGAAGAGTGGGTGAGTGGGTGCTTAAGAGCCTGCGTCCTCCAACCCCTGTAGCCGACGTCTTCTCTGCTCCACTTGATGTCGAAGCCGGGTCAAGACCAGCTCCGAGGCCTGGAGCAGGCTGTGCTGTGGGGAACAAGAGAAGGAGGGGGACGGAGCTGAGGAAGAGACGAGTAGGTTAGACCATGGGGTGCAGGCTAGACCATGATGGGATTGTCTGGAGTGAAGCAACTCCAGGGCCAGGAGCTCAGCCCACGTGGGAGGACAGAGGGCAGACCACAGTATGTGGGAGGGGAAGGGGCCTCTGTGATCGGGGTGAAGGCTGGACCATAGGGCAGTGGCCTTAAGCAGTTGTCTAGGGGGAGGGACAAAGTCTAGACCCAAATGTAAGGACGTGAGGTTAGAATTTGATGGGAGGAATATAAAAATTAGCCGGATATGGTGGCGGCGCCTGTCATCGCAGCTACTCGGGAGGCTCAGGCAGGAGAATCGCTTCAACTCGGGAGGCGGAGGTTGCAGTGTACTCCAGCCTGGGCAACACAGCGAGACTGTCTCAAAAAAAAAAAAAAAAAAAAAAAAGGCAGAGCACGGTGGCTCATGCCTGTAATCCCAGCACTTTGGGAGGCCGAGGTGGGGAGATCATGAGGTCAGGAGTTCGAGACCAGCCTGGCCAACATGGTGAAACCCCATCTCTACTAAAAATACCAAAATTAGCTGGCTGTGGTGGTGGTCGCCTGTTATCCCAGCTACTCGGGAGGCTGAGGCAGGAGAATTACTTGAACCCGGGAGGCGGAGGTTGCAGTGAGCCGAGATTGCGCCACTGCACTCCAGCCGAGGCGACAGAGCAAAACTCCGTCTCAAAAAATAATGATAAATAAAAATAAAAATCAATCAATCTCCTTCACCAGGCAGTGCCCCCAGCCCTGCTGCTGTGAGCGCTCACAGGTGCCCCTTTCTCCTGAGAGTTGCCCTGAACTGCCTTCCAGAACTGAGCTTGCACCGGAAGGAACTACAGCGGTTGACTCCCCTCCAGCCCTGAGAGCTGGGGTTACCTGCAGGATGTGCACGCCCTTCAGGGAGACCACAGCCAGCTCCTGCAGCCCATCCCCGGTCAGGTCCACGTGTGCCATGGCCAGCAGGGGGCTGGAGAAGCTCCGGTGCCACAGCAGGCGGAACCCACGCTGGGCCCTGGGGAGCCCCGACTCCGGCTCCTGGTACTTATAACACAGCAGTTCCTGCAGGGGTGAAGAGTCGGAGTCACACAGGTCGATGGGGGGACAGTGGAGGGAGGCCCATGGGTGGGGACTCCAACCGTCCCATCTCACTTGTCCATAGGTGGCCACCAGGACTTCTGGCCGCCCATCCAAATCCACGTCGGTGACCAGGCCACAGAGGACGCTGTCAAATTGGTCACTGCCGGGCAGGAGAAGCTGGTCTTCCAGGCCCCGGTTCAGCAGGTCCCTGAGGGTTCCAAATGCAGCAGAGAGACTAGGGTCAGCCTGCAGTGCCTGCCACCCTTGGCGGACGCTGAGCTGGTACTGGTCCTATTTCCCTTCGCAGGTCTCAGGAAGCCAAGGCACCATCATCTCAGATTTGGACACATTCACGGACCCAGCAAGGCCTCAACTGTCACTCAAGCCGTTCGCCTCGGGACCATCTCACTCCCAAATGGAAAGCCGCAGTGTCCCATCTCGGGACTCAGCGCACTTGTCCTCCATCTAGACACCCACGCTGCCTTTGTGGAGCCCGAAGAGGGCTGGGCCCTGGCTTGGACACCTTCCCCACCCCTACATGGGTGCCAGAGCTGGCCAAAGTCGCTTCCAAGCGCTGATTGGGAAATGTTCCCATGTCATCAATTCATGGCTCACAACCCACCGTGGTGGGGGTATTTACACTTTGGACACTTGAGTAAAAGCTTCACACCTGGGCTTTCCCCGTGCAGAGCCAGTGATTAAACATTTGCCAGCACACCCACTACAACCCCTCTAGCAGGCGAGGGCGTCTCTGCTCCCATCCCCCTGCCTCAACATATTCCGAAGTCTACACTTCAATATTTACACTCCCGCCCCTGGGTCACAAGTATCTTTTTTTTGAGACAGAGTCTCGCTCCACTGCCCCAGCTGCAGTGCAATGGCTTGATCTCGGCTCACTGCAACCTCTACCCCCCAGGTTCAAGTGATTCTCCTGCCTCAGCCTCCCGAGTAGCTGGGATTACAGGTGCCCGCCACTATGCCCAGCTAATTTTTGTATTTTTAATTGAGACAGGGTTTCACCATGTCACCATGTTGGTCAGGCTGGTCTCGAACTCCTGACCTCAGGTGATCCGCCCACCTCAGCCTCCCAAAGTGCTGGGATTACAGGCGTGAGCCACCGCACCCGGCCCACAAGTATCTTTACTTGTCCAGCTCTGACTAAACCACCCAATGGAACTTACTGTGGAAAATGACAAGGTTAGACCACAGTGGAAAGAAACAAGGTTAGACCACACCCATGGGTCTCAGACCCCCTCACCGGTACACCACAGCTGGCTCCAACATGCTGGCCACAAGCACGCTGTACTCATCTTGTGGTGGCCTGTCCTTGGTCTCTAGAGAAGAAACATGAATGGTAATCCCAGCACTTTGGGAGGCCAAGGTGGGTGGATCAGCTGAGGTCAGGAGTTCGAGACCAGCCTGGTCCACATGATGAAACCCTGCCTCTACTAAAAATACAAAAATTAGCCCGGTGTGGTGGTGGGTGCCTGTAACGCCAGCTACTCAGGCGGCTGATGCCAGGAGAAAAGCTTGAACAAGGGGAAGCCGAAGAGGCAGTGAGCCGAGATTGCACCACTGCATTCCAGCCTAGGCAACAAGAGTGAAACTCTTGTCTCAAAAAAAAAAAAAAAAAAAAAGACACTTGCCATGTATGTTTACAGCAGCCCAATTCACAACTGCAAAGGTGTGGAACTAAGCTAAGTGGCCATCGACGAATGAGTGGAGAAAGAAAATGTGGCGTATATACACCCTGGAGTACTACTCAAGCCATAAAAAGAAATGCAATATTGTCTTTTGCCGTGACTTAGATGGAGCTGGAGGCCATTATTCTAAGTGCAGTACACAGGAGCAGAAAACCAAAAACAGTATGTTCTCACAGAAGAGGGAGCTAAGCTCTGAGTATACAAAGGCATACAGAGTGTATAATGGGCTTTGGAGGCTCAGAAGGGGAAGGTGGGAGGGGATGTGGGATAAAAGTACACGTTAGGTACAACGGACACTACTCAGGTGATGGGTACACTAAAATCTCAGAATCCACCACTGTATAATCCATCCATGCAACCAAAAACACTTGTGCCCCCAAAACGATTGAAATTAAAAAATCATTATTTTTTTGAGATGGAGTCTGAGCTCTGTCACCCAGGCTGGAGTGCAATGGTGTGATCTTGGGTCACAGCAACCTCTGCCTCCTGGGTTCAAGCTATTCTCCTGCCTCAGCCTCCTGAGTAGCTGAGACTACAGGTGCCCATCACCATGCTCGGCTAATTTTTTGTATTTTTAGTAGAGACAGGGTTTCACCATGTTGGTCAGGCTGCTCTCGAACTCCTGACCTCAGGTGATCCACCCCTCTGGGCCTCCCAAAGCGTTGGGATTACAGGCACCCGCCACCATACCCAGCTACTTTTTGTATTTTTAGTAGAGATGGGGTTTTGCCATGTTGGCCAGGTTGGTCTCGAACTCCCGACCTCAGGTGATCCGCCCTCCTCAGCCTCCCAAAGTACTGGGATTACAGGCGTGAGCCACAGTGCTCAGCCAAACATTTTTTTAAAAAGCAAAATGCCAGTCAGGGACAGGCTCCAGTAAAGGAGCAGGAGCGATCCACATGTTGGGGAAAAGGCTAGACTCTGAGTGGTGGGGCAGCGGTGGGGTCAGAAGCGTAGCCCAGGGCTAGACTGCAGCAAGAGACACAGTGAAGCGGCCACAGAGCGGGCCAGTAAATCCCGAGGCAAGACGTGCACAGCACGGCACAGAGGGAGACGTGGACGCTCTGCCCCAGGCTACAGGGCTAAGGTTACGTCAAAATGAGAACCACTGTGAACCCTACCAGAAAAGACAGGGCTTAGCCTCATGTTTTAGTCCTGCAAGTTAAGTTCACAAGAGAGGGGAGGGGAGGGAAAAGGTGCTCTGTAGCTCAAGGTCTGGAGTTGGGGATGCACAAAGGAGGGACTGGGGCCTGGACACTGCAGGAGAGAGTGCAAACGTGGGTGGGAGGAGCCAAGCAGGCAGCTTAGCCTTCTCCCCTCCCCCCCTCTCCCCACGCTCTCTCCCCATCCCCTCAAACTCAGAGCTCACCCGTGGGGGCCAAGAGGCTGAACACGATCACTCGGGAGATGGGGCCGTCCTGCAGGACCGACCACGTCTGCAGAACCTCTGCGTGGAGAGCAAGGACTCAGGGCTCTAGCCCCATCATGGTCCCGCCCCCCACCCTCAAACCCCTGCCTTTCCTCCCCCACCTTTCAGCCTCACTCTAGCCCCAAACCGCTGCAGCTTTTAGCCCCACCATAGCCCAGTCCCCAAGCCCCATCCTCATCCGTCAACCCTTCCCCTCACCCCACCCAGCTCCAGCCTTCAGTCCCACCCCCAAGCCCCAACCTCATTCCTCAACCCCTTCCCCTCTCCCCTATACCACCCAGCTCCAGTCCTCAGCCCCACCCTAGGCACCCCTCCACAAGCCCCATCCTCATCCCTCAACCCCCTTTCCCCCTCCGCTACCCCACCCAGCTCCAGTCCTCAGCCCCACCCTGGCCCCGCCCCAGCCCTCAACCCCATCCTAGCCCCGCCCCAGCCCTCAACCCCACCCGACCCCGCCCCACGCGGCCCTCACCTCGACTCCGCTGGTCCACGTGGGCGACACGGACATAACCACTCTGACAGCCCAGAGCTGAGAGGCGCCGGGACGTGCCGGGGAGGTTGTGGACATCCAGCCAGAGGACGCTGGCAGGCAGGTGGATGGACAGGCCCGAGGACCATTGCTGGGCCTCGCCCCGCCCCTCCCTGTACCCCTGAGACCCTGCTGCTTGATTCCTCTTTGATAATCCCCACCGCCCAATTTCTCTGGAGTTAATTCTCACCACCCGAGGGCTGAGTCCACCTCTCGTTTTCTCTGGGGTCACCCCTGCTCATCAGTTTCTCTGAAGTTGTGCCATGGCCTGATTTTCCTGAGCTCCTCCCCAGGGCCCAATTTCTCTAAGGTCCCACCGCCTGATTTCTCTGAGGTCACTGCTCCAGTCCCCAGTGGCCTCTTTCGGGGCCTCTCCTACCTACTGGTCAGGTTCGTCAGCTCTGGGAAGAGGTTTTCCACGGGCTGTTCCTCAAACTGATGCAGACCCTCATTCTGGGGGAACCAAGACCCACCCCACCCCAGGTTAAGTCAGCTGTTGGCTTCACACATACACCCACCCGGCACCAGCCCACAGCGCCCCCCTGCAGGGCTCTACCCAGCACACCTCCCCACCTCACCTCCTTGTAGAGATGAATGGCCAGGTCGTTCCCACTCAAGAGAAACACGGTCTCCAGTTGACCCCCAACCTGGACCCTGAAAGCAGAGATATCTAGAACCCTCAAGGTGGTGCAGTCCACGTGGTCTGAGACAGAACCCTCAAGGTGGCGGAGTCCACGTGGTCTGAGATAGCACCCTCAAGGTGGCGGAGTCCATGTGGTCTGAGAACCAGAACTCTCCTCTTGCAAAAACCTGTTGAGAACCCTAACATTCTGGGATCTAGACACCAGACCCAGGGTTAGAATCTCAGGGCTCAAGCTCCTGACTATCCTATCTCCTTGAAATGCAGAACTGTAGAAAGTGGCCTTCATAAAATCTCAGAATCAGGGAACTGTACAACTTCCCAATCTCAGAATTGCGGGAACGTGGCTTACTAGAACCCCTGCTCCTAGAGCACAAACCTACTCCTACCTTCACTCTGTGGATTCAGGAATGGAACATGGAACTCTCCAATGAACTGCAGAACCTCACAAAGCTAGGACCTCTTCAATCTGAGACCCTAGTATTCTAGAAGTGCTGTTTTCTGTCTCCTTAGAAATACTAGAACTTGCCAGGCGCAGTGGCTCATGCCTGTAATCCCAGCACTTTGGGAGGTGGAGTTGGGCAGATCACGAGGTCAGGAGTTCAAGACCAGCCTGACCAAAATGGTAAAACCCCATCTCTACTAAAAATACAAAATTAGCTGGGTGTGGTGGCACATGCCTGTAATCCCAGCTACTCAGGAGGCTGAGGCAGGAGAATCACTTGAACTTAGGAGGCGGAGGTTGCAGTGAGCCGAGATCACACCACTGTGCTCCAGCCTGGGCAACAGAGCAAGACTCGGTCTCAAAAAAAGAAAAAAATACTAGAACTTCTAGAATTCACCAACACAGATTTCAGATTCATGGAATGATAGAATATCCAAGTCCCAGCCAGGAGAACATTAGTGCAATTAGATTCTTCAGTTTCAGGAACTCTCATCTGTTAGACCAGAACTTGGCCAACCATGACCTGCAGACCGAATGCAACCCACCATCTGTTTATGTAAATAAAGTTTTATTGGAACACGTCACATCCATTCATTTATACAGCATCAATGGCTGCTTTCTGGCTACAATGGCAAAGTGAGCAGTTGTAACAGAGGCTGGCTCTGAAAGCCTAATATTTCCTATCTGGACCTCTACCAAAAAAAGTTTGCCAACCCCTGTTCTAGACCATCCGTGTTCTGGAATGGAATCTGGAGCTCTACAACGGAACCCACACACTGGAGTTCTAGGACCTTCGTATTCTAGATGGTCTATGTTCTATCTCCTTGAAATATGAGAATGTCGGGACTTATCATTACAGAATCTCAGAAGATTCTGGCTTCTGTCGTATTGTAGAACATTCAAATCTTGGAATCTTAGAGCTTACGACTCTAGAAAACTTAGCATCTCTGATCTTGGAATGTCAGAATCTAGAACGTTAGAATCTGAGAATTCTAGATGTGCAAAATACAGGTGCTCAATCAACTCTCTCAGATTATCTAGTTCAGGAATGGTAGGGTGGTGGCCCCTTGGTCATCTGATGCTCTAAAAAACAAAAATAGAATCTGATTGTCTGTGGCAAATTCATGGTTTCCAGTTAGTTACAGCTTTCCAACCTCAGCTGCGTGTGTGTGTGTGCACGTGTGCTCCCTGTTATATTACATTTGTGGCTTCCCACTATCTCACATGACCTCTCTTATCCCCAAAGGCATTTAGTTCTTCCTTTTTGAGACAGAGTCTCGCTCTTGTCACCAAAGCTACAGTGCAATGGTGTGATCTCAGCTCACCGCAATCTCCACCTCCCAGGTTCAAGTGATTCTCCTGCCTCAGCCTCCCTAGGACCTGGGATTACAGGCGACTGCCACCATGACCAGCTAATTTTTGTATTTTTAGTAGAGACAGGGTTTCACCATGTTGGCCAGGCTGGTCTCGAACTCCTGACCTCGAATGATCTGCCTGCCTTGGCCTCTCAAAGTGCTGGGAATTATAGGCGTGAGCCACCGGGCTGGGCTGGTATTTGAGTACAACCACCTTATTTTCCAGAAGGGGAAACAGTCCACAGGGGTCTGTAAGTAAGAAAGGGGTTCCAGAAGCCAGGGTTCCTACATTTACAGGGGGGTAGGTATGGATGCTCAGGGGACACTCACTCTGCGTGGCACAGCTGGAACGGAGTGAACTGGAGCTCCAGATTCAGGCAGCTCTCTGTAGGAGGAGCAGAGGCAGGTGAGTATGGGGTACCTGCTGGGGACCCTCTCCTTCCTCCCGTCCACGCCACACTCACGGGCAATGGAGTCCAGGTTGTACTCAGAGCCGGGCTCGTAGTCGCAGTAAATGTTCAGGAAGGGGCTGCCCTTGTCCCCTGAATCCTAGGGGAGGACACTGGGTTCAGGGGAGGGCAGGGGTGGCAGGAGGGGTCTGGGGCAGCTCAGTGGGGCTCTCCATGTCTGTATGGAGGAGGGCGAGGGGAGGTGGAGGGGTTCTGGGTACCTTGATGAACGTGATCCCCACAACCAGACCCTGCTTGGGAGGTGACTTGTTGAAGGTGTCGATGGAGACAATCTCCGCGTCCACTGGGAGGGGAGAGTTCTAAGTTCAGTGTCAAGCAGACTCGAGACTCGAATCTCCCTAAACACAGTGAGCTCTGGCCACCGCAGTGATCCTGCCCTCTGGTCTGAGTGAGTCTTGACCACCATCACCTGACCTCTGTTCCCTGGGTACCAGGGATCCTGACCTGTAAGTCTGAAGAATCCTGAAACCCTAGGCTCTTCCAGGCCTCAACTATGCCTGTCCCCTGATCCCAGTGACCCCCTGGAACCACCCGATCCCATTCTCCCTGCACGGTGACCGTCTAAGCCTTCTCAACACCACGTTCCAGGACCCCCGGCCAGCACCATAGCGCCACCCACCGGGGATGTAGTTGAATTGCAGTTCCTTGGCCACTGGCCGGATTTTCTGTCGGAGGTCTTGGTAGCGGAAGCCGAGCACCTTGCCTTTAAGGGTGGCGGCCAGCAGCTCCCCGCGCCCGCCGGCACCGCCTGCCAGCCCATACACATTGCTCTGCGACGAGAAGCGCGTGAAGCTGTCCTCGCGCAGCGGACAAGGCCCCGCGGCCATGGCCGCCTCCCCCATCACGCCCCACAGCCACGCACCCTCTCCGCAAGCCTCGACGCGACCCGCACTACCCAACCTACAGCTCTCGAAGCGACCCGAACCGCCGAGTTCCCGGTCGTCGCGCAGACTGATGACGTACGGAAGCCACCGGCATTACCCCTTCCCAAGATGGCGGCCAGATCCCCTGCCCGGGCCTCCCAGGCGACTTTGCCCCACTGCGCCTGCGCGCTCTTCTCCTTTCCATTTCTAGACCAACTGGCTGCCCAGAGATGGGAGGTGGTGGCCACGGCCTCTCGCCGTATGCTGCGTGGAAGGTCAAATCATCATCATCATAAAACTTAGTATTGCTCCTAAGTGCCAGGAACCACTATAAACGCATTACGTCTAATAATTTATCAAAAATTCCCAAGCGGGTGGAGGAAGTTACTCTTAAATCCATTTCACAGATGAAGGAATTGAGGCACAGAGGGGTAAAGTAAGTTACCTAAGATCACACAGCTAGTAACAAGCGGTCAGTACTGGAACCCAAAGAAATTCACTTTGGTTTAAAAAAAAAAAAAAAAAAAAAACCATAGTTCACTTTTTTTTTTTTAGACGGAGTCTTGCTCTGTCACTCAGGCTGGAGTGAAGTGGTGCTATCTTGGCTCGCTGCAGCTTCCACCTCATGGGTTCAAGCGATTCTCCTGCCGCAGCCTTCTGAGTAGCTGGGATTACAGGCGCCACACCTGTCTAATTTTTGTATTTTTAGTAGAGATGGGGTTTCGCCATGTTGCCCAGGCTGGTATCGAACTCCTGACCTCAGGTGATTCACCCGCCTTGGCCTCACAAAATGCTGGAATTACAAGTGTGAGCCACCGCACTGGGCCCACAGTTCACAATCTTAACAATATCATCTTAAAAATAATACATTCTTCTTGCCCCCAAGGAAAAATGATCCAGCTATAATAACCAACTCCTTTATGGAACACCTACTTGGTGACAGTCATGCTGGCTCTGATAATCTGATTCCTCACAACTGTTCTGCAAGGGTCTAATGCTACCCTCCCTGCTGGTTCGCTTATTCAGCATTCGCTGAGCTTTGACTATGTGCCCGGACGTCTTTTACAAATCTGTCTCACTAATCTTAGCAAGAAAGAAACCTCTACAAAGAAGTTTATTATCCTAGTTTACAGAGTATGAAATGGAGGCTCAGAAAGAGTAAGTCCACTGACTAATAGGCCAGTAGTAAGTGGTGGGGACAGGATGTAAACCAGGTGTCTCTGACTCCAGGGCTTCCTGTCTGTGCTGCTTTGTCTCTGGAAGGCCATGAAGGTTTGGGTACTCTGTACATCTGTGTATCATTTCCAGAAGACACGCGTTGGCCAGCTGTCCTGGGACCTCCAGCACATGCAGACTGCAAGCTCCATGAAGACAGCTGTGGCCAGATTCCCCGCACCTGGACCACCAGGCCTGGCACAAAGCAGACATTCAGTAAACGTGTCAAAAATCACAAACTATGTCAGCTGAGCACGTAAGAGACGGCAAATGGAAAGCTCTCAAAAGCAGACTGGATATGGGAGGTAGCAGGAAGGAATGTGTGTTGACTCCGCGTTTCTGGACGTGGGGAGTAGAAGCTCCTGGAGGGCAGGTCTGGGAATGCTGTCAGTGCTGCTAGTCTTCCCAGGGCCTGGCATGCAGCAGGTGCTTAGTGAATACTGGCTGAGGAGTGGCACGTAGGACTAGGGCCACTTCAGAGGTGCGTTTCCGTCAGGCTTCTTCCCTCCCTAGCAACTTACAAGCCACATATTGAGTGAATGAATAAACGAAGTTACGGGTTAGGAAGGATTCATCCTGTTCAGAGGTTTCCAACCCTAGCTGCACACCTGAACTGCTGATGAAACTTTATAAAAATAAACCAAAACAAGCCAGGCCTGGGGGCTCACACCTGTGACCCCAACACTTTGGAAGGCTGAGGTGGGCAGATCACCAGAGGTCAGGAGTTTGATAACAGCTTGGCCAACGTGGCGAAACCCTGTCTCTACTAAAAATAAAACATTAGCTGGGTATGGTGGCGTATGCCTGTAGTCCCAGCTACTTGGGAGGCTGAGGCAGGAGAATCGCTTGAACCTGGGAGGTGGAGGTTACAATGAGCTGAGATTGCACCACTGGACTCCAGCCTGGGCGACTGGAGCAAGAGTCTCAAAAAAAACAAAAACAAACACAACTCCAATAAAGAGTCAGGAACCTCAGTCAAACCACAATTTAACAAAGTGCAGCCACAGCCTGGATACTTTTATTTTTGCACCATCATCCTAATTTTTGTATATTTAGCAGAGACAGGGTTTTGCCATGTTGGCCAGGCTGCTCCTGAATGCCTGACCTCAAGTGATCTGCCTGCCTCAGCCTCCCAAAGTGCTGGAATGACGGGCATGAGCCACCATGCCCAGCCCTAAGCCTGCATACTTTTAATGACTTTAAAGCACAGCCAGGGCTCAGAATCACTGATTTAGGTCATGGATGGCAGACACAGATTCTCACGCTATCCTTTAGCCAGTGCCCACGATGGGGGAGACATGGTAATCAATCTCAGGTCTCAGGAGTCTTTGCTGCCATCATCAGTGGACTGAAGCTGTGGGCGGAGCTGCAGGGCACAGCGGAGCAGGGCGGTGTTAGGGAATCTGAAGCTCGCTTGCGCTTTTCTGGGCTCACTGGGCTGGAGCACCTTTCCCAGGAGCCCACCCTGGTTTCCTAGGCAGCCCCTCCTCTGTGCAATTACTGCCCCTGCTCACTTCATGGTATTTTCCCATCATGCCTGGGACTCAGTGTCCTCCAGTCCATCACTTCCACAGTGAGGGGCCCCGAGCAGGGCAAGGTAAGCACGTGTGTACCAGGCGGGTCCCCTAACATGCACATTGTGGAGTGTGGCGGAGGCAGCTGGTCCCTGCCCACCTTCCCCGGGCAAAGGCTCCTGCTATCTCCTCCCCCACTCCCCAGACCCACTCGGGCCTCAGACTCTGCCCACCAAAGCCGCTTCCTCCCCCGTCCTGTGACAGATGGAGCAACCGTCACCGGGGCGTTCAGCCTTCCTGCCAGGGAAATGTGGACACGGGGGATTCGGCGGGCTCCCGCCCATCTCATCCACAGCAGTCATGAGCATTGTCACACTTGGCTCTCCCACTGGCTCTGAGGGGGCATCACCACCGTGCATCCCAGTGGAGCAAACCAAGACCCCCAGACCCCAAGAACCAGAGAAAATTAGATCAAGATGGGTGATCTGGGACTCTCAAGCCAGGGCCCCTCCCCAGGCCCACCATCCCCGGGTCTCCCCAACCTGGAAGCTGACCAGCCCACGCATGTTTCAAGGATGCATGCCCCCCACCTCCCAAGAGCTCACCCAGAGCCTGCGGGGGGACCAGGAGTGTGCGGAGGACAGGAAACCAGCCCCGGGGCAAGGTGGGCAGTAGAGGTGAGGAGGAAGAGAGACTCATGCAAAAGTGTTGTGTTTTATTTTCCTTCTCGGGCCAGCTGCAGCTTCCAACCAACAAAACCTCAAAGCATTAGGGAAGGAGCAGGAGTAGGGCTGGGGTGGGGGACAACCCCCTAAGCTCCAGGGCCCAGGGTCTGACCTGAGAGGTCAGCACTGCAGGAGGCTGGGGAGGCTCCCGGGGTGGGGGAAGAGGAGCCTCTCTCCAGCAAAACAGCAAGCCTCAGAGGCTACATGTGCTCAGGGCTTGGCTGGGGGACAAAAGTGGGAGACAAATCAGCCTCACAATTCAGCTGGTCAGGAGATGGGGGGCCAGATGCTGACCCCAAACCCCCGGCAGCACCCCCAGCAAATAGGTCTCTATCAAAGATTCTGTACAGCTGGTTTTTGGGGTGAAGGGCACCTTTGGGGGCTTAAATAAATGGACAGGGGGCGAGGGATGTAGCGAGAAGAGAGGGTGACTGTCCGGCCAGCAGCCTAGGCCTCTGGCGCCCCGCGTGCTGACCCCCACTGCTGCCTGCCCACTGTGGCCCACGGGACTCCCTGGGTGGGAAGGGAGGGAAGCTCTCCAGCAAGGCTCGGCCCCACCTCTCTCTGAGCAGATGGGACAGGAAGCCGGCACCGGGGCTGGGTGGGGCTTAGCGCAGGTCCTCCTCGTCGCCCTGGATGGTCTTCTTGATGCGCAGCAGCATGGTGGTGAGCCACTGGTCCAGCCGGGAGATGGAGTCGTACTCCTTCACCTGCGGGCACACCTGGTGACGGACCTGCCGTGCTCCTCCCTGTCCCCAACCCTGTAGCCCAAGGGCCCGTGTCCCAATATTCTTAAGATCTGTCCCTGTCACCCCTGGTCTCTGAGGAGCAGATGGAGGGCTCGAGGCCCCAACTCAGCCAGGGCAGCTCCCTCTGGTCTTTACTACGCTGGGCACAAAGTTTACCTTGTGGGGAGAAAGATGTTGTAACTTATAAAAATAAAGGTCGACAGAAATAAAAAGTAAAATCTAAATAATTAAAAAAATAAAATAAATAAAGGTCTAGGCTGGGTGTGGTGGCTCAAGCCTGTAATCCCAGCACTTTGGGAGGCCAAGGCGGGTGGATCACAAGGTCAGGAATTCGAGACCATCCTGGCCAACATGGTGAAACCCTGTCTGTACTAAAAATACAAAAATTAGCTGGGTGTGGTGGTGGGCGCCAGTAATCCCAGCTACTCGGGAGGCTGAGGCAGGAGAATCTCAGGAAGTGGAGGCTGCAGTGAGCTGAGATTGTGCCACTGCATGCCAGCCTGACGACAGAGCAAGACTCCATCTCAAAAAAAAAAAAAAAAAAAAAATCCAGCATCCTCATTGCATGGGTGGGGAAACTGAGGCCTGGAGATATGGAAAAGGCTACTCCTGAGTGCCATGGGGCACAGCGGAGAGAAGCCACGGCCTGCCAGCCTCCCTCCCTGACCTCCTGGCTGGGCTGCTACCCCATGTCTGGAGCGGGAGGAACTGGATGGCCTCTGCTTGCTGTCCTCAGTTAGGGGCTCACATTCCCGAGGGACACTTGGGGAGAAAGGCTTGGCACGTGCCATTAGAGGAGTGAATCAGGACCGGACAGCACTGAGCCTGGGAGCGCTGGGAACAGAGACAGGGAAGGGAGGGAGAGCTGCGTGGGCAGCTCTGCCAGGCAGAGGGAAGCTGGCGCCTCTCCCGTGTCCTCAGCTCCACGGGAGCTTTCCTCCTTACCCCTTCCCTCCCCGTCTGTGCCTCCTGGGCACCCAAGGCACCCGCTGTGAGAGTTTCTCACACTCGCCTGGGGAACTCAAGGAACCCTGGTCTTCAGGGGCAGACAGATGTGGCTCTGAACCCTGACTCTGCCCCTGAGGGGCCAAGGCCGAGCCTCCTGACCTCCCCAACCTCAGTGCCACCATCTATAAAATGGGGAGAACACTCCCTACACCTCTTGGGGCTGCTTGTGAGGTTCCTGGGGTGACTGGAGAAAAATTCACAGCGGGCTGAGGGCTAGGTAAAAACGGGTGATTTTCAGGGGACAGCATGTCTGAGAAGGGTAGCTTCCCTAGGGGACCCATCCCAGTGAAGGGGCCTGACCCCCCACGCCGGCCACTCACGGACTCGGTGTAGCTGTCCACATTCTGCTCCTCGTGGGCCTCTAGCAACTTCTGTAAGCAAACGGCAGAGAGGGGTCAGGGGCCCAGGCCGACCTGAGGTTTGGCCTGGATTAGATCAAAGCACACACTATATGCCAGGCCTGGGGCTAGTGCTTCCTGAGGACTCTGAGAGGGTTGGTCGGTGTGGGTGTGGGTACAGGTGTGTTAGGTAGGGGTGTGCTGCAATCCTGCTGCCCTACTCATCGGAAACAGCCAGCTCTTGGGGCAACCTCACCGACACAGGGTATCATACGGGGTGTGGGGGAAGGGGGGTGTATATGTGGTGGAGGTGTGTGGGTGTGTGGGTGTGTTGGGTGTTTGGTTGTGTGTGTGGATATGTGTGGTATGTGCATAGTGTGTGTAGCGTGTTTGGTATGTGTGTGGTGCGTGTGTGGTGTGTTTAGTATGTGTGTGATGTATATGTGGTATGCATGTGGCCCGTATTTGGCATGTTTAGTGTGTGTGTATGTGTGGTGTGTGTTTGGTGTGTGATGTGTTGTGTGTGGTGGGTGTACTGTGGGTGTGTTCGGTGTGTGTGTATGTGTGGTGTGTGTTTGGTGTGTGATGTGTGTGTGGTGGGTGTGTTTGGTGTGTGTATGTGTGTGATGTGTGTGTGGGGTGATGTCATGTGTGGTGTGTGTTTGGTGTGTGATGTATGTTTGTGGTGGGTGCACTGTGGGTGTGTTTGGTGTGTGGGTATGTGTGTGATGTGTGTGGGGTGTATGTCATGTGTGGTGTGTGTTTGGTGTGTGTCGTGTGTATTGTGTGTGGTGGGTGTGTTTGGTGTGTGTGTATGTTTGGTATGCGTATGTTGTGTGTTTGGTGTGTGTGTGTGGGGGTGTGTGTGTCACGTGTGGTGTGTGTCCACCCAGCCTCCCAGCCCATCCCGAGCTCTAGCACTCCCCATGTTGTACTTTCTTCATCTGGAAAATGGAGACTCTGCTGGCCAAAGAAAATAAAACAAAGACACCCTCTGAGAACCACTGGACAAGCCTTGGTGATTGTCCCAACTGGAGCCCCGGCCACCCGCATCTGGGGTTTGGGAAGGGGGAGGCCGGAGCACCCAGCACTTACTTTCATCAGCTTGCATTCCCGGGAATCAGAGAAAGCTGGGAACAGCTCCTCATACTTCTGGACAGCCAGCTGGACAGCGGGGAGGGAGGAGGACGAGTCAGTAATGAGAGGGCCCTCAGAGCTGCGGGCCTGGCAGCCGAGAGGACCTGGGGTTGGCTGGTGATACTGAGTCAGCACTCCACGCCCCTCCCCCAGCCTCAGGGTCACCTGGCTCTGTGCCTGTCAGTACCGCCCCGGAGCTGAGCTCAGCACCAGCCTGGCTGCAGAGAGAGGTGGGTGGAGGAGGAAGGTACCCCAGGCAGGCACCCACTGCCTCCTCCCACCTGGCTCAGCTGGGGCAGAGGGCAAATGAGCACATCCTTCATGCCAGGCCTGGGGCTGGTGCTTCCTGAGGACTCTGAGAGGGTCAAATAATGGTGAGCACCCTTTTGAAAGGGAGGAAACAGATCCAGAGGGGCAGTGACCTGCCCAGGGCATGGTGAGACATGGGGTGGGGATGTGAACCTGGTCTGGCAAAGCCCAGGCTGGTGCCCACAGCAGAGCAGGGCTCAGACGGGCTGTGAGGCAGGGGCCGGGCAGCCAGGGGGACCAGGAAATCCTGGGCTGTGTGCTCCTGCCAGGCAATGGTGGGTAAACTCCAGCCAAGCAAAGTCTAGCGCCAACCCTCCGGCTCCTTCCCGCTGGCCACACTCCCCACCCACTGCCCTCTCTGGCCCCTCTTTTGCCAAGCGCCCTGAAAATAGGTGTGCATGTGAGCTCCAGTTAAAGTCAGGACAGCGGCAGTCACGAACCTCTGGAATGTTGGGCTGCAGGTCCCTAGGCATGTGGCCTCAAACTCTCGTCCCAGCCTCAGCATCTTTACCCGTAAAATGAGGTGACAATGGTGCTGACTTTATGGGGTGCAGTGAGGATTCAAACAGGGTACCCATGAAGGAAAGAGCACTAAGCGAGGCAGGAGCTGGACCCACAGGAGCCTCCAGGACCGGGCGGGCAGGTGACGCCAGCACAGAAACACAGCGGTGAGAACCACACTCCTCCTCCAAAGACCGGCTGGCAGGGGCCAGGTGTGAGGGAGGAGCACGCCTCCTCTTGGGGAGGCCAGGCGACCTGGCCTGGTGATAGGCAAATGTGGCCTGGCATGGTGGCCCGGCTGGCATGGGGCGCAGTACCTTGGCATTGAGCATGTCGATGCAGAAGTGGCAGAGGGCTGCCTTGAAGAAGTAGTCTTTGGCGCTGTACTTGAGGAGGGGGCTGTCCATGGCGTTGGTCCCCACCTGTAGCCACAGGAAAGTGGCATTGTGAGCTCAGGGCAAGCAGCCAGAGGGCCAGGGCAACTACCAGGCACTGGGGGGCCAGCTGGGAGCTGGGTCTGTGTCCTGGGGTGAGGGCCTGTTAACCCAGGACCCTAATGGCAGGTAGCCAGGAACCAGCTTGGGGAGGTCAGTGGCCAGTGCGTGAGCCCCCAAGATCAGGGCGTGATGGTGGCTGAGGCTGTAGCCAGGTGTCCGTGGGCCTCCCGAGAGCCTGAGACAGTGGGGAGGAGGCGGTCTGGCTGTCAGGACCAACGAGAGGCTGGCACAGCGGTGGGCAGAGGGGTGGCAGGCGGCGGGAACATGAGAGGCGGCACCCGCCCCTCTCCCCGCCGGGGCCAGCTGCCTGCCTGTTTCTCGGCCATCACCCAGGGCTCCGTGCACACTGCGAGGAGCCCATGTGACACTCCCTCCCCTCACTGTGGATGAGGGCCGTTGTGTCACGGGGTGGGGTGCCCACAGCCACTCCAGATCCCTCAGCAGTTCTTCCCGTTCCCTCCTTGACTCTGGTTTTTGGCCAGCCTCACTCTGGATCCCTCCAGGAAGCTCTGCAAGGGGTGTGGGAGGGGCACGGCCAGGGAGAGGGTGCCGGCACAGCATAGGGTCATAGGTGGAGAACATTCAGCCAGGCTGAGGATGGGGGTGGGGGGATCGGGAGAGGCAGGGGGCGAGCTAGGGGAGGGGTGGTTCCAGAACAAGGTGCCAGTGCTTAGGAGGCACAGGTCCCAAGAGCGGGCAGGGTCACCACCTGTTCCCCACCTGTTCATAGATGTCAATGGCCTTCTGATACTGCTCCAGCTGTGCGGCGTAGCCAGCCACCTTCAGCAGACACTTGTTGGCTGAGCTGTGTGGGGAGGAGGAGTGAGGGAAGTGGTGGCAGTCCCTGTGGGGCGGGGAAGGCAGGAAGGGGGCTACCTGTTGGACTCCTCGCCTTTGTAGTAGTCTGCGGACTGCTCATAGTGGGCGATGGCCTGGGGAGACACGAGGGTGGGTTTCAGAGCCGGGCAGGGGTGGGAGAGGAGGCCTCGTGCAGCTTCCACACCCTCCGCCCTGCCCACCTGGGACGGCCAAACCCCTTTACCCGACCTCTGCCAGTCCCCCACCCCCCGTTCTTGGCACTCAGATACCAGAGGGCTCCCCTGGTGGGAAGAAGAGAGCGCCACGTGGTCCTGGCTGCCAGCCCAGGCAGGGCCCTGCCACTCACCTTCTCGATGTCCACCAGCTCCGTCTCATAGATCTCAGCGATGGAGATGTGGTGCTTGGCTGCAATCGTGAATCGGCCCTGGAGGGAACACGGGAAGGGGCTGCTTATGCCTTGTGAGCGCCTGCATGCCCGGCCCTGCACCCCTGCTGACCCATGACCCTTCAGGTTCCCACCCCTCAGCCACGCCTGCGAGGAGGCATGAAGAAGACACCGAGAGGTGGGGAGCACAGGAGTGAGAAAGGAGGGCCCAGCACTCGAGGCCTGGCTGAGCGTGCTGGGCTGAGCAGGTGACCCTGGGCAAGCCACTCCAGGGCCTGAGCCTAATTCTATCCCATCCACGGGGGCACAGATGGTGCGACACCAGAGGATGTGAGCATGAGCACTTGGCCGAGGCCCTGGCCCTGAGGAAGCATCTGATAGAGAGGCCAGAGAGGCAGAAGGACCAGCCCAGAATCACTTGGCAAAAGGCTCTGGAGAAACCAGGATGGGAGGGAGGGCTTGAGATCCCTGCCCAAGAGCACCAGCTCTGCCCCCAGGCCAACAGCCACCTGTCAGCCTCCTCCAGGCACACCCAGAGCTCCCCAGGGAGGCCTCAGGTTCCAGCCCGTGCACCTTCCATCTGCCTCTGCCCAGCATCCAGGTGCCCGCCCGGCTGGCCCAACGCCACCCGCTGGTGCAGAGGAAAGGGCAAGGCCCTGGGCTCAGCCAGACCTAGTTTTGGGTCTCAGCGACTCCTGCTTGTAGCCCCATGTCCCTAGGCAAGTCATGTCACTAGTCTGAGCCCCCTCTCCTCCACTCACCCTGCAGTGTCGGGCCTAATAAATGGCAACTGCTATTACTGTTCTAGTCACAGTCATCCCTGCAGCACTGCCTTGAACACAAGGGGGCAGGACTGGTGCCCCTGCCTGGGGTTGGAGGGCTGAGATAGATGGGGCAACTGGAGAGGCAAAAAGGAAGGAGCCCACCGGGCGCGGCGGCTCACGCCTGTAATCCCAGGATTTTGGGAGTCTGAGGCAGGCGGATCACTTGAGGTCAGAAGTTTGAGACCATCCTGGCCAATATGGGGAAACCTCATCTCTACTAAAAATACAACAATAGCCAGGCGTGATGGTGCGTGCCTGTAATCCCAGCTACTCAGGAGGCTGAGGCACAAGAATCACTTGAACCCCGGAGGTGGAGGTTGCAGTGAGTGGAGATCGAACCACTGCACTCCAGCATGGATGACAGAGAGATCCTCTGTCTCAAAAAAAAACACAAAACAAAAAAAAGGGAAAGCACTGACAGAAGCTGCAGCCTGGGTGGGTCCCTTCACCCTGGCTCCGCCTGGCAGCTGCCCCTCTGGTCTGCATCTGCCGTTGGCAACACTCCCTGGGGCAGGGCAGGTGCTGAGTCTCCTGTGGGCTCTGCCCACCCCTCTGGCCTGCTGTAAGATGCTAATCAAATACGACACTTGTGGGAAGGCTGGGCAAGGGAAAGTGCTGGACACACGCTCTACAGTAACCTAACTTCTTTTTTTGTTTTGAGACAAAACGCCCATGCTGAAGTGCAGTGGTGTGATCACAGTTCACTGCAGCCTCAACTTCCTGGGCTCAAGTGATTTTCCTGCCTCAACCTCCCAAGAACTAGGACTACAGTGCATGTCACTACACCGGCTAATTTTTTCTAAGACAAGGTCTTGCTATGTTGCCCAGGCTGGTCTTGAACTCCTGTGCCCAAAAGATCCTCCCACCTCAGCCTCCCAAAGCGCTAGGATTACAGGCCTGAGCCACCATGCCCAGCTCAATAACCTAAGTTCTACCAATGAAAACCATGACTGCTTGTGGAGGGCTGGAGGCGAGGTGTGTGGAGGGAGGGGCCGTCAGGCTGGTGGGGAGCTGGGTGAAGACCCAGCCAGCCCAGGTGACCTAATGCCCCCAGCTCCCACTTCCCCCTCCCCAACTGGTTTTGGCCACAGAATAAGAACCGGACTGGGGCTGCTGAAGGTGAGAACGCAGGCTGGGGCAATGTAGCGAGACCCCAGGGCGGGGGGGCATCAGGACAAGCAAGCGGCCCTTACCATGTCTGTGTAGATTTCGATTGCTCGCATCAAACAGTTAATGGCCTCTGGAGAGAGAAAGGGAGGTGGGAGGAGAAATGAGAAAGTGAAGTCGTTTCAGCAGAAGCCGAGGAGAGGAGGCTGACGCAGGTGCGCCTGGCTGCGGGCAGAGAGATCAATAGGCACTCAGAGCTGCCAGGGCTGCCGCACTCTCTCAAGGGGCTGGAAGGAGGGGACGGGATCCCTGAGCCTGGGAAACCTGGTGAGAGAGCTGACTCTGCAGACCGTGACTTGCTGGGCACATGCAATCGAGGGAGCCCTTCTCCCATTGGTCTGCCAGGATGCTGCCAGCTTCCCAGAACCCCAGGGACAGGGCACAGCAGTGCTGGGCTGGGCTGATGTCCAGACTCTCACGGGTGTTTTAAGCCAGACCTTCTAGGGCCCTGCTCTTGAAGAACTGAGCTGCTGGCAAAGGGGAAGGGGGTATGGGAGGTGGCCAAGTCCAACATCTGAGGTGGTCCTGGAGGCAGCAGGGATGCCCAGGTTCTCCCTGGGCTCTGCCAGCATCACTGCAGGACCTTGAGCAGCTTCTGTCCCTGCACCAGGAGGAGCTGGGCCTCTGGCACGAGGAGGCTGGATGCCGTGAGCACCGAGACCTGGGTGCGCTCTCCACCACCCCTCTTCCTCATATCTTGGCAGTTGGGAGCCCTCTGCTCTCTGTCCCTTTAACCCATCCCTGCCACCCATCAGCTCCTCAAAGGTTTTGCCAAAAAGCCTGAACACACCAGGATGGCACTGAGGAAGAACTGGGCTACCTTTGTTGTACTATCTCTTGCAAGATTTTAAATTTGGGAAAGGCTTTTTTTTTTTGACAAGTTATTTGGAGGAGGGAGAAAAGCATGAGTGGGAGGCATTTTCTAGCAGGCAGAAATGAGCTCTCAGGGGGTATTTTTTAAAATCCCATCTTAGTGCATCTCAGGAGGACAGGGGTGTTGCAGGGAGGGAGGTCTGGGTGGGAGAGCGAAAGGCAGGGAGCCTTGGCAGGCCACAGGGCATGGGCTCTGAGCTGCAGCCTGAGCATCTGAAAGTTCCTGGTCACCATAGGGGCCTCCATGTCACCCAGGCCATGTTTGCCTGGGATGAGGGTGCTTCCAAGAACCCACAAACCTGGGCTTGCTCTCAAGGGGCTCACAGTCTGGATGGGACTCTAACCCCTCTCCATGAGGAGGCATCTGAACAGAGGCTCTTAGCCTCAGGCCTGTGGCTGGGCGTTCAGGAGTCCAGCCCCTACTTCCGACATATCAACAGTGGGGTCCATAAGCGCTCCTCTGGGTGCCCCAGAGGTCTGAAGATTCTGTCCAACTCAGAAAGACCCATGGGGCTCTGAAAGGGATTGAGAGAAGGTACACCACTCAGTCCATGTTCTGGACCTGATACACAGAGCCTATGGCCGCAGAAAGAGGAAAAGAAGGCGAAAGGGGGACAGAGGAGAGAACACAGCCTACATCTGGCAGTTTGAAGACACACACATCCTGTCATGGGTGGGCCCAGAAGCAACGGCAGAGCCGAGCCAGAGGAGAGCAGCAGCTGGAGTGAGGTGAACGGCCTGGCCCGGCCTGGCCTGCCCCACCCCACCCCGCTCTGCACCTGGCTGCAGACTCCACCTGGCGCCCTTGGGCTGCTCACTGGTTCCCCCTCCTGGGCAGAACACCCAGGACGCCAACCTGGCCCCCTTCAGGCTGAGGCAGCAAAGGCTGTTCTCACTCCGCAGTGAGATCCGCAGCTGCCTCCTGGGCATGCTGGCAGTGGCTCTGGAGCGCCCACCGTCAGCACAGCTCAGCCCTTGCAGTAGCAGCAAGGAGACAGCTTATCCCCGGCAGCAACATGGACTCACAGGGCTGAGTCCCCTCCATGCCTGGAAAGCGGCAGGCCGCCAGAGACACCTGGGCCAGCTGGCTCCTGGACGAGCTGACACTCACGACTGCTGCTCTTATCTCAGTCACCAGGCCTCGGGCACCCTGAGAGGTGGAGCGACACCCAGCTCCACGGCCCGGCCCTCCTCCACCCACCCACAGAGGGCTGGAAAGGGGCTGGGCGCAATCCAGCCCAGGTAGGGGAGCTGCAGCCCAGGCCTGCCCCAACCCCGCAGACATTCCACAGCGATGCCCAGCTTGACTTCTGCCTCTCTCAAGTCCCCCTTGGTCACACCTGGCTGTCTCCTCCTCAGTAAAATGGGGACAAATTACAGAACTGCACAAAGAAATCAAATGGGTTAAAAGATGCCAAGCATCTGGTACACAGCAGGAACCCAGTAAATGGCAGCTAGGGAGGAAATGGGGGACAAACAGGGGCAGGCCCCTTCCCTGCCCCAGGTACACACACTGGCCCCAGCCCCAGCTATCAGGCAGACCCCGGAAGAGGCCTCCCTGGCCTGAGTCTGCCCTGAGTAGCAGTGGGGATTGGGTAATTGAGGAACCAATGACACATATGGGCATCACCCTTCCCCACCCAGAGCCACCAGGCCACCTCTCTGCAGGAGAGGATGACAGGAGCCCAGGCGGGCCTCAGGAACACTCCAGCTGCCACTTGAAGGGTGGGGTCCTTCTGGAGGGACTTCTGGAGGAAGTGCTGACCCCGGACAGAGGCCTTCTAGGCTGCTGAGGAGGCCAGTGATAAGGAGGGCCCCAGAAGCCAGCCACCTGCTTGGGGAAGCCAGGCAAGGTTCCAAATCGGGCCTCCAGCACTGCCTCACAGTGCACCTGGCCAAGGGCAGAGACCGTGGGGACCTCCGCAGGCAGAGGTCCCTGGACTGATGAAAGCCAAGGATGTCCTAACTAGCAGTTTATCACACGCCAGGTGCCGCACTGGGCATGACTGCGTCACCTCACAGTAGTCTCTGCATTAACAGATGAGGAAACAGAGGCCCAAAAGACTGACTTGCCCAAGACCACAGGGGAGGCAGATCCCCCCAGACCACCCACCTCCTGTGCTGCTGAGCCACGCACAGCTGCTACATGATATTCTCTGTGAGGCTTTTTTTTTTTTTTTGAGACAGGATCTCACTATGTTGTCCCGGCTGGTCTTGAACTCCTGGGTTCCTGTCTCAGCCTCCCAAAGTACTGAAATTCTAGGCATGAGCCATGTGCCTGGCCTTCTGTGAGGCCTAACTGGCCTCAGACACAAAGCAGCTGCTGCCCTTGATGCCAAGTGCCCCTGGCACCACTACAAGCAATGGCTGGGGCGCACATCTTTAGGCTGTAGCTCTGGGCGCTGTGCTAACACCCCTTCCTGCTCAGCATCACGCCCCCAGGGCTCTGGACATGGCATCTGCTCTCAGCTCTACCCAGAGGAGGTTCTCCTGTCAGAACTGCCCCTTTCTTCCCCAAGAGCTCTCCCCCAGCCAAGCTCGCCCGCTCCTCGCCTCAGTTCTGCGCAAGTCGGCCTCTGTGCCCTGGATGCGGCATCATCTTTACATTTTCCTACCAGCTGGAGTCCTTGGCCACCCTCTGAGCTTCCTAAGGCCGGGGAAGGGCCACACCCAGACTCCTGGCCCACACTCTGCAGAGAGAGCTAGAAAAGCTCAGATCAAATGCAGGGGAGGAACCTCACCACATCCCACTGGCAGGCAGGGCCTGCTGCAGGAAGGGAGGGGCCTGCTGAAAGGGCAAAGGTGGTCACTGTTTCGCAGCCTGGTGCTCAGCGCTGCCCCAGAGCAAGTCCTTCCAGTCACTCCAGATGGGGCAGCAGCTGAACGTCACAGATGCTAAGACAGCGCCTCTAGGCCAGCCAGCTTCCTGGGGAGCAGAAGGAAAGGCTTGGCAGGGCAGCTTAATGGAAGACATGGAGACTCCCTGGGTCAGTCAAGCTTAAAACCAACCCAGGGTCTCCCTGGGTCATCACTGCATCACCCATGCAGCCCGCTGTGGCCCAGTGCTGCCAGCCAGGTCAGCCCTATGGCCCACCCAGTTACAAGGCTGCTCCTTGGCCTCTTCCCAGGCCTCAGCCCCACCATGTGACCACTGAGGCCAATACGTGACATGCCCAGCTGGTGGGGAACCATTGGTCAGTCTAAGGACAGAGAAGAGCTACTGGTCAACACACAAATCCATTCTCGTCTGGAAACTCACGACCCAGATCATGACAAAGGAGTATGCCTGCAGTTCCCAAACACGGCATGTGAACCAGGGCTCAATGATCCATGGAGAAAACTCCCTGCACTTCTGTAAATCCGTATTCTCTTGGAAAGGATAGGCCTTTATTCCAAGATTACACAGCTCCTTTTCATTATTATTAGTATTATCAGCATTATTTGAGAGACAGGGTCTTGCTATGTTGCCCCGGTTGGAGTGCGGTGGCTGTTCACAGGCGCGATCCCATTACTGATCAGCACGGGAGTTTTGACCTGCTCCGTTTCCGACCTGGGCTGGTTCACCCTCCTTAGGCAACCTCGTCCCCCGCTCCCGGGAGGTCACATAATGATGCTGAACTTAGTGCAGACACCCGATCGGCATAGCACACTACAGCCCAGAACTCCTGGGCTCAAGCGATCCTCCAGCCTCAGCCTCCCGAGGAGCTGGGACTCAGGCACGCGCCACCGCGCCCAGCCCTTTTGATTATTTTTAAAGATTCATATATTTTCCATTCCCCTGAGAGGACAGTGACAGTAGACAGTCATTTTTACAAACTGCCTGTGCTTGCTAATTAGCAACCTGTACCTGACACCAAGATTTTAAAAATAAATTCAAATTCCCGCCCCAGGCAATCACTGGGCTGTGTTTCCTCTTCAGGAGGCGCCCTGAGGGACAAACACTGTTTTCTCACCATGAGTCAGCCCCAAACTGGGCTTCTGTCCCTCACACGCTCTCATTTTAAGCAACTTGTTCTCTGGCAACGAACGACATCTCAGGCTCTGTTCTCTCTACTGCTTCCCCAGGATGTAGGGAAGCCAGGTTGGGCTAATTTCCGCTCCTTTTTCAGCAGTGACTCCTACCTGGCTGGTCTCAGAACTCCCCCCGCTCCCTTATGCATGTTAATTCTGACAACAGAACAGATTTTCCTCTCTCCCCAGCAGGCGGTGGGTCTGCAATGGAACTCCCACTCCCAAATGCTCTGGGCTTGGGGAGGGGTGATGAGCTGCACCGACACAGTAGATGGGGGCAGAGACTTGAGCAGCACGGGAATGCCAACAGGGAGGAAGGGAGCCAATTCTGAAGTCAACGCTCACTCTGCCTCAGGTGCGTCTCTGCCAGCCTATCATATGTCAGCCACTGGAAAAAACCAAAGCTGCCAGAAACCCGCGGACCTGATGCAGGGTGCTATGATGGCACTCCGGGCAACCAGCCCGTGTGGCCCGCAGAGGCCCTCACCTTGGGGGTCAGCTTTCTTGAAGGCGTTGCCGGCGTCCACAAAGCAGGTGGCTGCGTCGTGCTTGCTCTGGAGCTGCAGGTGCAGCTGCGCGGCCTGGCAGAACGCGTTTCCAGCAGCTGGAACAGAAGAGAGCGGTGGTCCCGGCCTCAGTGGGGCTCCACAATTTATGAAGCCAGAGACACTGCCCTGGGAGGTGGTTCGGGCTCTTGAGAATGCAGAAAGAGCCCCCAAGAGAGGACAAGGGTGACCTGAGCAAGCCCTTACTGAGGCCTAGACCTCGGGTCTGCTGGCTCCTGGGCTGAGGCTCCTCCTGGTGGCCCACGTGACAGTCTCTGAGGGCACCGGCTGCCTTGAGGGAAGCCCCTCAGCCCCAGGTATACGGAAAGAGCCAGGGTGAGACCAGCTAAAATGCCATGTCCCTAAACTCAGCTATGCCAGCATTTCCAGGGTCACCACTTCTAAAGCTCTAAGAAGGCAGACAGAGCTGAGCTGGAAAGGAGATTCAACACAGCGAGGTGGTCTCCTGCACCTGCCGGCCTCGGCCGTCCGCCCAGGGGCGCCTCGAAGCACAGGGCCCAGAACCGCCACTAGAAGGCAAAGTGCAGGCTGAATTATGGGGTGGGCTGGGGAGGGGGTGTTCTGGGAAGCAAAGGGGCAACTGAGATTCAATCACATAACACCTTCCCATCTACTCCCCTTTCCAAGTCCTATTTCTTTCTCCACAGCTCCCCAAATCTCTTCCTGTCGAATTCTCCCAACTCCTCTGCCTCTGTTCCCTTCACTGCAGATCCCCATGGACGAGGCATTTGTGCAAATTGTAAGGCTCATGGAGTTGGGGGTGGACAACACAGAGCCAGCTCCCTCCAGGAGCTGCATGTTCAGAAAGGGAAAGAGGATGTGGACACCCAGAATGAGTGCACGCAGACCAGTGCCCATGGGCAGAGGGCAGAAGGGACCACGCCTGGAGCCTCGTGTGTCCTGTGCTCCTCTGCACACGGTCAGTGTCCGTGGGTCCCAAGCCACTCTGCCCTCACACCTCCTAAACTGACGTTTGGGAGGCAGCAGCATCTCTGCTCCTCCTTGTGAAGCTCCGACCTCCCGCAGCTCGGTTCTGAGGCTTCTCTCCTTCATTCTCCTCCAGCTGAATCGGAGTCAGAGGTTCTGAGGTGGAAAAGGACCAGGAGGCCTGGCCCCAGCCTCTTAAGTTTCAAGCAGCAGAAGAGACAAAGCCTTCTAGGTTTTCATTATGTGATTTCATTATTACTTTTAAGAGCTCCAAATCTGAGCATAAAATTTCAAGAAAATGGGATAGTATCAGGGGGAAAATGGCCTAGGGCTTTTCTTTGAAGAGTAGGGTGGTGGAAGTAACAAATTTTAAGGGAAAAGTAACACCTATGTAATTAAAAAATAAGCATTTCTTCTCTAGAGGAATTTTCTTAGTTTGAGAGCATAAAAATACACAGAGCATTTGGCTTTATCCACAACGTATTTTGTGAAAACTCAGGAGAAACTCTGAATTTTTGGGAAACCAACAACATTCTCGAAAACGATGAGAATCAGTCTCCTCAGGCACCTCTGCACCCTGCCCCCATGGTTCCGCCATCAGGCTCCCTCTCCGCCGTGGTCAGGAAGGTCCCCCCTGCGTTCTAACACTGGGTCTCCTGCTGTATTTCCTTAATTCAATCTTGGTGACATGAAGGATGTATTATGGAATGAGCCTCCAATGGGCTCAATGCACTGGCTTGTTGGACTTCTTGGGCGTGCAGAGAGTCCCAGACAGACCCCCAGGCTCTCTGAGCCCAAAGGGCTCCTCCCACCCCTCTCCTCCGTGAAGCTCACCTGCCTCACTGGGCAGGCCAAATACTCAGGCTCTGCAGTCAGAGCCTCGGTTTCTGAATCTTGGTTCTGTCACTTACTAGTCCTGGCACCCTGGGTGAGAGACTAAGCCAAGCCTCAGTTTCCAAATTTGTAAAATGGGGATATTAACAGACTGACCCTTAGGGTTAGCATGCAATTAAATGATGAGCACTTAGTAAACAGTAGCCATGATTCATGTTGTTATTGGAAGCACTCGAACGTTTCCTGCAGCCTAGAATTCAGACACTGATGGAGGCACTAAGGAAGTTACCAGGAAGCCTGAAGTTCTGAATTTAGGGAGGACTCTGTCTATGAGCTCATCAGTCCACACGGGTTTATCTAGGTCTAATAATCTATTTATGCCCATTCTCTGTCCTTTCTTCAAGGCCCCGTGACCCCAAGTATAAAGTAACCCAGCAGGCACAAAACCGCTAGAGAGCAGGCCAGTGGCTTCTCATCCTGGAGATGGCCTAACAGAGAAGCAGCCCTCAAGGGCAGGCCTTTGGGAGTGGAAGCGGAGGGAAGAGGAGAGCCCCTCGCAGGAGCTCTAGCGGAGGAGATCACATACCACTCCAGTTTTTGGCCATTTTGAACATGTTTGCTGCTCTGGCGTAGATTTCACATGCTTCCTCTATTTTGGATGAGCCTCTGGGGAAAAAGGAAAGAAAAAAAGGAGACAATCTAATCTGGTATCCAGGAGAAAGCAAGAATTCTGCTCCAGTGCCAGTAGAGACCTGCTCCCACCCCTCACCCTTCCCCTGTGAGGCCCCCACCCCTGCATACAATGGCACACTCAATTCAGGCAGACTGGCTCCTTCCAGGAGGAATACTGGGTACTCACTGGGGGGTGTAGAGTGAAGAGTTCCTGATCCCACCATAAGCCCAGCCTCTGACAGCCTCCTCTACTTCCTGCCCGGGATGCTCGGGGCCCCCTGGGTCCCTGGTGCTCTACAAATTCCCTTTCCCCAGGAGACTGCAAAGCATTCTGGGGGATTAGCCCAGTTTAAGACATCGTGTTGCTTCCACAGAGACAGCCTCAATCCCATGCCTTGTGCTCTGCCGTTGTTCAAGGAAGACTTTGCAGTCCTAGAGTGTGTCATTACCAATTCAGGACTGGGCACGTATATGATACAGCCATACATATAAATTTTCTATCTACAATTTTAAAATGTAGATAGGAAGTGTTCCCATAGAAAATGTTCCCATTTGTTTTTTTTTTTTTTAAAAAAGAGGATGGGGAGAGATCCAAGATGGCCGATTAGCAACAGCTCAGGAATGTAGCTCCCAGTGAAAGCGCAGAGAACGAGTGGACGCCGCACTTTCCGACCAATTTTTGTTGCCCACAGACCGGGAGATTCCCGGCAGAGGAGCCAC